>MU832910.1:0-64527 GCA_029204225.1 Diphasiastrum complanatum | reverse complement strand
TCACATCTTAAAGCTTTAACTTTGAAAGAGAATTGTTCCTCAAAATGAGCTTTGAAGATTAAAAAGTGATCAAATACCATAGCTTTTGAAGAAGTAAGATACAACCAAGTATATCTTGTAAAGTCATCAATAAAGGTGACAAAAACATGTTGCACCACCAAACTTTGAGAAGAGAAAAATGAACATGCGAGTGTATAAGCTCCAAAGATGAGTAGTCTTGATAAAGATTTCTGATATGGTTTTCTATGTGAATTTGTAATAGCACAAGCCTCACAACGCTTGAAAATCTTTGGAAAGTGTTTACAAAATTCTCCTTAGCCGCCTCAAATGCTCTACTATGACGCCTAGCTTTTGAGCCTAAGAAGAATAAAAATACTAACTTCATTTTCTCTTTTTAGACATACACAGATCTGACGGGTCTGAACTTGCACACAGATTCAGATTTGCATAATCTACGGGCAAACACGTTGTCGTATAATCATCCAGCCTGTCAGAGGATGACAGCAAGTGCTCGACACTTTGTTGTTTATGAATAAGCACTTGCCAATGGACAATTAACTTTGTTACAAAGCAAAGCCCATGGTGAACCAAAGTCAGATTTACAATGTAGCACAGTTGCTCAGTTTTTCAAGATCCTATGGCTTGTAACCGAATTTAAGGAAGCTAATCTACTTGCAAAACCAAAACTACTCTAAATATGATTGAAAAGCATAAACAAAAAACAAGAAACCAAACTAAATAGCATTTTAGAAGTCCAAAAATCAAGAAACCAACCAATCTTTTGATTCTTGGACATCCCAAGAACATCAAGAACTAGAATGTTAGAGGATATGCAAGATTTATGCCACATTTCTAGCCTATTTAGTTTACTTGAATGTTGATTCATTAATTCACAACAAGAAATGAAAACTAATTCACAACTAGGAAAACAAAAAAACTAATCCACTCTAAATCCAGAACCACACACAATATGAATGGAAGGGCATGATCATAGGGACATCACTCAAGAAAACCATCATGATCAAGGAGCTCAATGGGTGCATCTAACTCATGGCGGCTCTTCTCATTTCAGCATGGAGTTGATACAATACACAAAAAGCTCCTCTTCACAAAGAGGGAGTCTCTTAAATAAGCAAGAGAGCTCCTTAGGTGACATCCTAGTGGAATTTCCACATTTCACAAATTACAAGTGGAATAATGCTCTCCACTAGAGTTCACCATCAAAAGGTGGCTCACTCTACTTTCTTTACTAGTTCCTACATGGTCATTCCATCTTTCGGGATTCACCATGAGGCTTACACAGTTCTTGCTTGTCATTACTACTAGTATTTCTTGGCTCTCATACTTGGCTCTCAGTCTTCATTCATCTCATCTTCTCAGAGACCTTCTCGGTCTAAGGTGAGAGGTGCTTTTGAGTTGCTCTGTCCAAGTATCTTGGGGATTCGTCAGAATCAGCAAACAGAAAGAGATTTTGGAAGACCAATAGCCACCATAGAAGACATAGATTTAAAGTTAGGATGCCCCAACCTTCTATGCCACAACTCCTCCTTAGATAACAAAGCAACTTCACAAGGTTTGCATTCTCATAAGAATTCAACTTGAAAATTCCACCACATCTAGATCCATCAACTAGGATCTCATCATTTTTCTTGATAAAGCAACAAAAGGTAAAAGGCAAGGGAAGTTGTTCAAACTAGATGCTTGTGTTATTCTAACCAAGTTGGATGTGTTGCAAGAGAGCAAATACCTATTCAAGAGGTTTGGCATAAAAGGATGGGACACCTCAACTTCAAGTCATTGGAGGTAATGGCTAGAAAGAAGGTTGCGATAGGTCTTCCAAGTTCCTTAAGTGGCATCAATCATGTTTTGAGTCTTGTGCTTTGTCTAAGTCACATAGATTACCTTCTACTAGATCTACATCTAGATCTACAAAGCCTTTTTAAATTGTACATTCAGATATTCATGGAATTACTACAATTATCAATAGTGGAGCTAAGATGTACGTAACTTTCATTGATAATTTTAGTAGATCTTGTTGGATCTATCTACTAAAGAGCAAGGATGAAGTGTATGATATCTTTGTTAAGTTCAAGAATGCAAGGGAGAACCAATTTTTTTACAAGGATCAAGTGATTAAGAAGTGACAATGGTGGTGAGTACATATCTACCAAGTTTAAGGCCTTCCGTGATGAGCATGGGATCAAGAGGGAGTATACAACACCAAGGACCCCACGACAAAATGGAGTGGCTGAAAGGAAGAAATAGGACTTTATGTAAAAGTGCTAAAGCCATGAGGTTAAGTGCTAATCTTGATTAACCATTTTGGGTGCCAATTTCTTGTGCAATAGGTGGCCGAGTGCTATTTTGGATGGAAGGACACCTTTTGAAATGCTATTCAAGAGGAGGCCGAGTGTCAACTTTCTAAGATCTTTTGGATGCACATGCTATGTCAACATCACTCTTGATGATAGAACCAAGGAGGATCCATCTTCAAGGAAAGGTATTTTTGTTATATATAGTGAGGTGCGTAAAGCCTGCAAGGTTTACATTCCTTTTACTAACAAAGTGATTGTTGGTAGAGATGTCATTTTTTATGAGGGGAACAATCCAAAAGTGTCTTGAAGCATTAAAGCCAAGGAGAACATTAAGGGAAAGACAAATGCCTTCAAGGCTCACATATGATGAAAAGGGTAAGCAAGTAGTTTTTGGAAATTATGTTGCTTTCCTAACCTCTTTTGATGAACCTACAAGTGTAGATTAAACAAGGAAAGAAGAGGAGTGGATCCAAGCAATGGATCTTGAGTATCAAGCTCTTATGGAAGATGAAACATGGAGATTGGTGGAGTTACCTAAGGACAAGAAAGCTATTGGATGCAAATGGATCTTCAAGGTGAAGACAAACCAAGATGGATCTATCAACAAGTACAAGGCAATGTTAGTGGCAAAAGGATATGCCCAAGAACAAGGGATTGACTATGATGAGACCTTTGCACCATTGGCAAAGATGGTAAGCATTTGAGTCATCATCTCACTTGCTACAGTTTATGGACGGGATCTATGGCAAATGGATATTACAAATGCATTCTTGAATTGTGATTTTGAGGAGGAAGTGTACATGGAACAACCCGAGAGCTAAATTTCATCTACAAAGCCAAATCATGTGTGTCTACTACAAAAGAGTTTGTATGGCCTTAAGCAAGCACCAAGGAGTTGGTATGCTAAGATTAACATTTTTTTACTCTCTCAAGGTTTTGTTATGAGCGAGTATGATCATTCACTTTATTATAGGTTTTTTAGAAATGATGTTACCATCTTGCTAATTGTTGACAGATCCCCTGCTCCAGAGGATCTGTTGGTTCTCACTTTTGTTTTGGGTTCATTTCTTACTCAGAACCGTTTCTGCCTGTTACCAGGCATCATGGCATTCGTTATATGTGTTCTTGATATTACAATGCCAAACCAGACAAAAGGGAACAGATTGACGTTGTAGTATTTTTTTTGTCCTGCCTGTCAGAGGACTACTCAGGGTCATCTCTCTTGAACGCACTTACATTCTACATAGATGCAAGCCAAGAATGCTCATTCACAGAATAGCATGTGAACCAATGAACATTCAATGAATTCTACAGCTACCTACTCTTAAAACGGACTTAATCAGAGCCTACAATACATTAACACTGAGCTACACTTGCATAAATTGACAAAACAAGAAACAAGAACTGTTCTACAGCATGTTAGAAGTCCAAGAATTAAGAAACCAACCAGTCTATTGATTCTTGGATATCCCAAGAACATCAAGAATTGGACTGTAAAGAGATATGCAAGAACTACACCACAAATCCAGCCTATTTAGTTTACCTGAATGCTGGTTCCTACATTAATCCACAAGAAAGCAAGAAAGCTAATCCACTCTACAAAATAGCAAATCTAATCCACTCTAAATCCACAACCACACACAATATGAATGGAAGGGCATGATCATAGGGGCATCACTCAAGAAAACCATCATGATCAAGGAGCTTATGGATGCATCTAACTCATGGAGGCTCTCATTTCAGCATGGAGTTGATCCACAAAAAAGCTCCTCTACTCAAAGAGGGAGTCTCTTAAATAAGCAAGAGAGCTCCTTAGGTGGCATCCTAGTGGAATTTCCATATTTCACAAATTACAAGTGGAATAATGCTCTCCACTAGAGTCTTTTTCATATTTGACTTGTGACCTTGGATGTCGATCTTGCTGATGTTGTTGCTGGCAATGTGCCTGTTCCAGTGGATCCAAGCAGATCCACTCTCTTTCCTCCCCAAAAAAATCTATTGGTGGGGATGTTGTTGCTGGCAACTGTTCATGTTCAAGATTGGAGCGGTGTGTGGAACACGCAGTTGAAAACACAGTGAACATGCGACTGGACTAAAGATTGAACAAATTTTAACTAAATTTGTTTTGATCTTGCTATAGTTGACTCAAAGATTAATATGGCAATGAGATGCAGGAATCAACTCGGACTTGACATGGATGTCTGATATTTCTCAAAAGTCCTAAACTATTGTACAAGGTAATCTGAAGATGGATAGATGAATGAAAATGTGTTCTGGAAATGCTCTATAGAAGACTCTTGTGCAATAGCTATTTCTCATGAAAAAATCAATCACACAAAATAGGTGAAGAGAAACAAGGGAATAAACAAATGTTATAAAGAGTGAGAACTGTATAGCACTTGTCGAACAAAACTTGCATTCACCAACATTGATAATGTACCTTGATAGTTGTAATATTTCATTTGTGTTGTAGAGTAATGTGACTTACTCTCATATGCCCTTGTCAAAACAAGGCAGGGTTGGTGACACTAAAATCTACCATCCTTGATAGCATATGTTGTAAGATGTACCTTGAGATGCAGGTATAGTTGAGGTACCGAATCTCTATCTGGATTTCTGAAACCTAGTGAAACCTAGATTTATTATGTATTGGCACATTGGAAATCGTATCAACATATGGAAAGACAAAAGATACTGCAAACAAGGGTGAGAATGATCTGTGGAATGGTAGCTCGCTGAATATGAAGAATGTATGTTGTGCTTTATAGTTTGATTCCATCTGGTGAAGATCAAGCCAAAAAAGTGATTTTGTGTGATGGATGGAAATTGTGGATATATTGCATCAATCTCAGATCCAATGGATACAAACTTCCGTCAGCCCACAAATTGTAGTTTTTTGTTGGTTGATTCTGTGAGCGATAATATTAAGTAGAGAAACTGTGGATCCTTTCATTGCTCTTCTTTTGGATATCGGAGCATTCTTGACAGGGAGAACAATATGTAGATGAAACTAAGACATCTCCACAAATGTCAGCTGACAGATCAGAAAAAATCAGATACTCTTCTTCTTCCATGGCATACCGAGATTCTATGTTTATTCTCTCGCTAGTTTAAACGAGGGACACAATCTCAATTTCAAATTTGAAAAAGTTAGTTAATGAGCGTCATAGGTTCGTGAAGTTGCAATTGCATGTGCCATAATAGTCTCATGTTAACTACACATTATTGGTAAGGTTAAGCTAGACTGGACCTGAAAGTCCATCGGATTTCCAAAATCCGACAATTTTTTGGTCCTACATGGCATTCCTTAGACGAAACTTACAAAATCAACTCCTATGATAAGCTACTGATATTTTCCAGATAGGTACACATGTGGGAACAGCCTCTCACACGTGGGAATCCTCCATTATTCACATGGGAATGCTTGATCAACTAGTAAAATGGTGCCAAATGGCAATTTCCTACTTGACTTGTGTCAATCAAGACTTTTTCTATCTAACTAAAAATAAATGTATTCAAGACTACCATCCACACTTGAAAACATGCTCCACACATGTGGGATCAAGTTATGTACAAATAATCATAGATCACAAGCTAGAATTTGACAATTTTAACAATCAATGCCCCACAAGGCATGTTGAAAGATCCAAATGTTTATAGATGCACTCTAGAGGCTTAGAATTGGCTAATCTGACTTTGCCATGTTTTTCTTGATGTTGTTGCATATTGCATATTCTTGTCTTTCCTTGCTATGGAAAATTCATAGAGTTGGACTTTGTTGCACATAATGCCATACTTAAATGTTTGTGACCCATCTTCATATAGCTCAAATCAGTTTCACTTTTGCCTGCAATATTTCCATGTAACCAGACATCAAAGCTTTGCTACAATCCTTTGTTGTGTTAAGGGCTTCAATAGACAATGCATGAAAGCTGCTCCGATCATAAGAATGCATGTTAACAATAGATTGATTTAAGCACTTACTTGAAGGTGAGCAGCATTTGTTTGGTTGGCACGATACATCTACAATTGGAGGCATAAATATGAACTTTTAGACAAGCACACATGCTCTATGGATGTAGTCTAAACATGCACAAGATAGTTATAACTCTCTAGTTTAGTCATGCTTCAAAACATTAGCTTTTTGAAAATGAAAAGTTTGAACTAGCTCAAAATTTTAGTTGCCTAAATGGAATCTTGTGTTGATCCCCTCTAATCTTAACCAAGTCATTGTAAAAGTGCTACAACTAGTGGCTTGTTTGTCGGTGTCTTACTATGTATTTTGTTAGGCTTTTAGTAAGAAAGTTTGAAGTTAGATTGCAATTGGTCATCTTTTGGTGATCTATGTCCAACTAGCCTATATAAAGCTACTAGAAAATTTGAAAAGCAAACTACTTATGACACAACCATCTTAGAGGTGTGCCCCACCCACAGTTAGTGCTATTCGGTTAGTAACTTTTTCAATTGATTTCAGTTAGTGGTAATGGCAGTTTGTTGTCCCATACGCCATTATGGCAGTTTGTTGTCCCATACGCCATTAGTGTCACCGGTTAGCAATAACAATGTAATGCTAGTTGCTTAGTTTTTCTATGTATTCTAGGGACACCTCCAAAAGCAGATTTTTCATGTAAATTTAGATGGAAAGTTTTTGTGAGCCTTCCCACCACAACTCTAATGTACAAATTTGGCACATAACACATGAAACTTTAGAGTGGCACACACAAATTCTGCTGGTGTGGACAACCAATGGAGGGTTGGCACTTGGCACATGCACATTTTGGTAGAATTTGCATGTGCCATGAGGAAACTTGTCATTGATTGTCTAGATGCATACTCCATCAACACAAAAACAAAAATTGAAAAAACACAATTGCGCCTAGCCGATAGTTGAAAATTGTGATGAAGCAAAGGAGAATCGTAAAAAATCACAAAAAAAAAAAAAATGTGAAAAAAATCTTTGCACCTCCACATCACACTTGGGAAAGGCCCAAAAGCCTCGGGCCTTCCGTCTGGTGTGGCGGTGCCCTAAGGGTAAGGGCTTGAGGGCCTTGGGCCTTTTGTCTTGGTATGATGATGGCCTCTTGCTCCCGCGCCCTTGGGTAGTCATCTCCCATCCTAGTCAAGGTTTGTAAGAGAGGAGCAAGAGATAGGTGGCACCTCAATATGTTATTACACCTCTCGATGGCTTTTGTACGAGAGGAGCAAGAGAGCCACTAGGGCCCCTTTTTGGACTAAAAAAGGGCCTGTTTGTTATCATGATAATTAGTGTTAATGACGACATGTGTATCAATAAAAGTGTGACAATTGAGATGGAATGGTCCATACACATATTACCCATGATAAACCTAAGGTGAAGTGCCACCTAGGACAATTAGTGAGTATGTATGTGTGTGTGATGAGTATGTATGTGTGTAATGATCTACATAGCCCTTTCAAACCTCAAAGTCACTTTCTTATTTTCTACAAAGGAAACTCATCCTCCTCCTAAACAAAAAATGAGTTCAACCCTTTTGTTTTCTGCAAAATTTATTTACATGCACTTTTCAATGCCATGGGGGAAGGCCTTTGAATGTGACCCTTATGTATAGGGGAAGGCCCCCACCCGAAAACCTGCCGATTTTTTTTAAAAAAGCGCCAAGATTTACTAAAAATAGTAATCTTAATAATTTAGTTTAATGATATTTATATTATCAAAACTTTCTAATAATAGTAAGCATATAAAAATAGTTATTATGCAGCACATTTATTAATCCAATTCTTGGAATAATAAATTGAATTGTGATATTGTGACTTTTAAGGTTTAATCAAAATAGAATGTGAAAAAATAGATCAGAAATGCCTAGCAGGCGGAAAAGCTACCTCTGACCTACTTGAAATCTAGTTGCACGGACAGGACTAGCTAAGGTAACTATGTCCTTTCGGGTCTATTAGGAGCACTAAAAAATGACTCTATTGCCCTTGGCATTAATAAGCAGAATCCAGATGCAGTCATGGATCCATGTACCGTTAGTAGAAAAGTGTAGGTGGGGCAGCTGCCAGAGATGAGCTACTTAGTACTAACTCGACGTTGCTAACTGCAGGTAATTGGGCAGGCAATTATTATTGATCATATGTATTAGCGTATGGCTGTACCTGCAGATGGCTCTTGACGTGCACAAGTGTAAGGTCTTTCACGTTCATGAGCTCCAAAACGGATTTTGGTGTTGCTCCTGCTTGTTACAACAACAACAACAACATTATTATAACAGTATAAATTAGCAGCTGACATGCAAAACACCCTTCGTACAAAACTTACAACCTCAAGTGAAAAGCAAAAGGAAGCATTGAAGTTAATCTTATAGCTGTTGATCACTGACAATAAAGTACACTCACTTTTATGTCCCCCGAGAAGCTCAACTGCTTTCACAAAGTGGGAATGCAGAGTAGTGGTCCATCTCATTCTAGGTGCACGAATGCTTCGCCTGTTGGGGACAGTGGCCAAAAATGTAGAGGCTATAGGATTCTTGAGAGGAGCAGATTCGCGCCACAAATTTGAATAAAAATCTGGATTTACAACAGCTCTATTGCTGATGCTCAACTCCATAAGATTACCAGCAGTTTTGCTCCTCTTCAGAAATTCCTGATCAAGCTGAGGAGGAGCGTATACATTCAGGTCCAAGGAATGACGTGCATCGGATAAAAAATTGGGTGGTAATCTTTCCATCAGCTCCACTCTTGCAGAAGATGGGATAGCATGTAATTGAGCACGGATTGCAGTTGTGTTGTTACCGAAACTACTTAAAGAACTAAAATTTTTCGTGAAGACCACCTGAGCTCGTCTGGTGTCACCGTGGACATTGCATTCCTCGCTACCACTTCTTTCTCTGTGGGTGCGTTTCAGATCTGGAATTCTCAGCAGATTGAGCTCACATGAAGTGCTTTTGTCAGCATCATTTTCAGAAAGGCTGATGATCCCAGGTGAAGCGTTAGATAGCCGTAGATCTGTACACAATTTCATCTTTTTGCTTTTGATGTGACATATCCCTCCCATTGAACTGCTGGAGTTCTCGCTCAAACAACTGCTAGATCGCTTCCACAGGTTGAAACCGTGATCACAGCTCCTGTCTACTGACGTTTGGAATATGTTTCTGGGAGGACCAATCGTCAAAGATAATTCTGGAACGTATTGCAATATCTCTGATGGGTCCTTGTCTATCCAGTAGCTCCCATTCTGCATCTCATTACACATTTTGCAGGATCCGGCGGATCCAGATTGGGTTACGCAGCAAGCTTGTTGGGGCAGACGATCTGAGGTAATAATAAACGAGAGAAAGTGCTGTTTTGAAGAGAAATAGCCAGTTTATGGAGGAACTTGAAGAAGCCAAAGTTCAAACAAGGTGTTAGTGTATGATAGTTGCTGTAGCAAAGATCTCGCGACGAGCGTTAATAGTTGAGGGATGGTATAGAGAATCAATGCAGGTAAACTCAGCGAAAGAGTCCGTCATCATGGATAATGCATTGATAAGAGGCCAGAGACAGTCATTTACATCACCCATCCGTTCAACTTCTGTTGTCTGCTGCTGTAGGAGAAGAAGAGGGGTTGACTTTGAATAAATCTCATGATCCGGCACTCGGATTCTACTCCAATCCCCCACGCATTAAGTTACCACGTTACCACTGCCTCTCAACCCACCTACTCATGGTTAGATTCATCGGCTTCCAGCTCCACATAAGCAACTGCGCAAGAGCAATAAGACTCCTGCTGTGATGAGGATGCTCTTTTGCAATATTGGAATCCCTACATCACATCACATCACATTCGAAAAGTAAAGAATGTAGGCAATTTGAGAATCAGCTCAGGAATAACCAACCTGCATATATGACAATTAAGGAAAATCTATTAAGATCATTCTCTCTCGGCTCTCCATATCAATGCTTGCAAAAAAAAATTAACCTACTAAAAAACTTGCTACTTTTAAAATTTGCACGTGTGTTTCAAAGTTGGGCTAAACAAATTTATTGGTCCTAGTTTTAATAACTTAATGTTTCAGCGGCCATGTGAGAGAGCTAAAGAGGAGAGGAGAGGGAGGCTGAAGGTTGAAGCAGTCGTTGAAGGGCATGTGGCCCCTTTGAAGGGCATGTGGCCCCTGGGCCATTGAAGGCTGTAGGGTGTTGAACGCTCCTGAAGGTTGCATTGAGGCCCTTACTTAGTTGTAGCTTGTAGGCCTAATGCCCTTTTTCAGCAAATTAAAAACTACAAGTTTTTTTACAATAGGTTAAAGAAGTATTAGCCCTTTAAATTAGTACTAGGCTTTAAGGTGAATATATAATTTTAAAAATGAGCTCGAAAGACAAGTTTGTTGGTTTTTCACCCATATAGGTTTTGAGAGATGCACACGACACACGTTTATTATTTTTTGCAACTAGCACGAAGAGTAAAATTTTGAAATGGTCTCTTTAGGTTGTCACACAAGGACAAAAAGCCAATATAGCCCTGTTCTCCTTATATTCTTCTCTGCTAAATTCTCGCCACCTCTATTTATGTCCCAATCCAACCAGTAGCTCCATGAAGATTGTCTCAACCAACTCAAATATCATTCTACCTCCTCATACTTGAGCATTAATGCAAGAGCTACCAATGCTTGAAAAAAACCGACATGTACAAACAAGCAAGATTGTTGAAATTGACATTTAATGCCTTAGTTCTAGATCTTGAGGTTTCTCATTGTAAAATGAAAATATCAGCTAGTTTTAGTTATAGATTTCAAATTCAAAGGTTTTATTCTAGTCTTTCATCAACTTCATTGAAATGTTGTGGGTATTTTTATGAGGCTGGTTCGAGACTTTTTATGAGCACTAAAGCTACATAGTAATAGAGATCATCACATCATCAACACATATACTTTTGATTGCTACAACAAATAATCTAGAAATCATGTAGTTGGTCAAACCTAATTGAGGGATATGATAAGTTGGGAATATTTTAAAGTTCTTGCAGTGGGATATATTGTGCAAAGATGAAAGGGTGAAGACAAATTATCATGGATTCTGGTCAAACTAAGCATCAAGGATCATGAGATTTTATTGTCATTGGAACTCATCGACGTGGCACATTCTCTAGAGGAGAGAACGACCGCTCCCAAAGACCTTTCCCTTTCGTAGTGAAAAAAGCCAAATCTGCCAACAATCAATGAGTACACACACACACACACACACACACACACACAGATGTCTCTCTCTCAACTCACATTATTGCTATTTCTCATTCCAGAACCCTAAAAATTAAACTTTAGCCCTAAATTTGTAGCAAAAAAACCTCTTTCTCATGCTCACCCCCCTCTCTCTCATGCATTGGACCTTCACAATCTGTATACCTTTTGCCTCTCTCTCTCTACTCTTTCCAGAAGTTTCTAAAAGCACATGTTCTCTCTCTAGAATCAATGTGTTTGACTTTCAACCCCACTTCAACTGCCCATCGAATATATTTTAGGGCAAACATGGAGCAATGAGAATCTGCAAAATGCATTTTGTGTAATTGGAGCTGCTCTCACTCTCTCTCTCTCTCTCTCTCTCTCTCTCTCTCTCTCTCTCTCTCTCTCTCTCTCTCTCTCTCTCTCTCTCTCTCTCTCTCTCTCTCTCTCTCTCTCTCTCTCTCTCTCTCTCCCCCCCCCAAAAAGACAAAGTAAATAAAAGTCAATTCATTCCATTTTTTTTTAAAACATGTTTTGGATGTTGTGAACTTGAAGTACTCGCATGGGAATGGTGTCCATTTGACACTAACCAAGAAAGCTAGATTTCTCAATTGGGCTCAAACTCGAAAAAACGTGTGATAGGTTTGCCATGACGTAAAATGGAATTGGAATAGTCCCACAAGTAGGAAACCTAGTATGGTTAACAAGGTGTTATAAGTCCTCAAGATGTTATACACCTAGCACCTTGGCACATATAACATCATGTTATCGGTAGGCATGTCAAGGATTCTAATAGAGTGTCACACGGACAAGGCAAGGGACTTGTTCTTTGGCACTATAGTAGCAAATTGATTTTTGAAGTTGAGCTGGAGATAGTTTACCAATATGAGGTCTATGAGTTGTTAGGGGGGTTATTGAACATAATGATATATGAAATAAACGACAGAGCTTTTGGTATGCTTTTTAGATTAATGGCTATGATTTATGTCCTTTGTCCTACAAGTCTTGTGCTAAATCCTGTATTAACTTCCCCTAAAAACCTTCATGGTTTAATTGTAGTGATGACCCCTTCTTGCCTTCAAAACTTCCAAATGTCATAACTTGTACTCCACTTGGGCCACCTTGTAGGTAAGGACAGATTGTGTAGACCATACATACATTAACACATCTAAAAACAAAAACCTCACACCTCATCATCAAGTCTCCACATGAGATATATTTGATATCAATTGCCTCAGAGTATCCAAGGACCAGGAGAATTTGTGCAAATAAACATGTAAAGGATTTAACTTAAGTGGGACTCATTACTTATTATCATGGGGGATATTTATGGGGGCACTAAGACATAATGATATATGGATTGGCTATCACAAACTTACATTACAATATGTTTTTTGGACTAGGGGTTATGAAGTATGGCTTGTGTCCAATAAATTTTGGGCTCAAATCTCTTTAAGAGCATTCCCTTAACTTTGAGTACATAAAGTTGTGGGTATAGTGATTTGTGAAACTAGTATGGTTTGTAATTATATATATGTGCAAGAGGTCACATGCTAGCTTGTTGTGCTT
The DNA here is from genome assembly GCA_029204225.1 of Diphasiastrum complanatum. Lineage (NCBI taxonomy): Eukaryota > Viridiplantae > Streptophyta > Lycopodiopsida > Lycopodiales > Lycopodiaceae > Diphasiastrum > Diphasiastrum complanatum. The sequence goes on along the minus strand of MU832910.1, from coordinate 51,473 downwards.
TTTTTGTGAAAAAGTTGTCAATTAAGTTCCAATCTATATCATGTATGATGTTTTGCAAGTCCTCATGCTATTTGTACTTGTACATAGAACTGTCATAGTAAAAAAAATTTATTGAGTTTTAATTTCTTGAAAGTTATATATCTCACAATTTCTACATACATGGAAAGCTGAATTGTAGAATTTTATTATATTTGATTTTCAGATTTGCAAACATCTAGACTTCAAAATAAGAATATAGCCTATTTGTGTAGACCATCAAACATGTGTAGCTTTATGAGGTAGCCTAATTTGGCAAACATATAATAAAGATATCAAGATGCCATGCAAATTCAAATAATATTTGAGAATGCTACTTATTGTTTATATTAGGCGATATTGTGAGTTTGGAAAGGGCCATTTTTTCTTCTTTCAAAAGTGGATGGAAATGTTTTGGCTCAAAGATTAGTGCTTTGATTCGCCTACTCCTCTCCTTTGTAGCTGTAGTAGATCTCAAAGTTTATCAAATGGATGTCCAGACCACTTTCCTCAATGGAACCATCGAAGAGGATATCTATATGACACAGCCAGAGGGATACGAACTCAATGACAAGCAACAACACCTTGTATGCAGAATTCAAAAGGCGCTCTACGGGCTGAAACAATCACCCAGAGCCTGGTTCCAAAAGATCAATGCATTTCTGATAGAGAATGGTTTTATTCCAAACTCAGCAGACTCAAATTTTTATTTCAAATCTATATCAGAATACTTCATGATCATCACTCTCTACGTAGATGATACACTCTTATTCAGTAATAATCTGAATCTGATGAAGGATACAAAATGCATGCTGGCTCAGGAATACAAGATGACTGATATGGAATGGCCAACTGCAAACCCAGTCACTTTCCACTAGATCCTGGACTAAAACTCTCAAAGAAACAGTCTCCTCAAATTGAGGCAGAAAAGGAGGAGATGAAGCGCAACCCATTTCAATCTATCATCGGCTCACTGATGTACGCAATGATCTGCACGTGACCAGACCTTGCATATTCAATCAGTATACTCAGCCAGTTCTTGTCAAATCCAGGCATAGCTCATTGGCAAGCACTAACAAAGATCATGAAGTACATTCAAGCAATGACAACTCTCAGCATCTGCTATGGAGGCAGCCAAATTGCCAATATCCTTGAAGCCTACACAGTTGCGGATTGGACAGGAGATGTCGACACCATAAAATCAACTTCTGGATTTGTATTTCTATACAACCAAGGCCCAATCTTATGGAATAGCCGGAAGCAGATCTCAGTTGCATTATCATCAACAGAATCCGAATACATAGCTGCCACAAATGCAACCAAAGAGACAATCTGGCTTAGGCAACTGCTTGCAGACCTCAATCTTGCACAACCACTTCCTACAACAATCTATTGTGACAATCAAAGCACAATAGAACTATCTTTGAGTCCGAGATTTCACTCTCAATAAAAACATATAGAAATTAGGTATCACTACCTTAGAGAGAAAGTACACAGTAAGGAAGTAGTATTGATTTTCTGCAGAACAAATCACATGGCAACAGATTACTCACAAAGGCTCTATCACAAGAGCAACATCTCAGATTTAACGATATGTTAAATCTGAAGATCAAAGTTTTTCAGGATCCACGTTAAGGGGGGGGGGGGGCGGGGCCCAAGAATAAAAGATGATGTGGGTCTAGCCCACTATTGTCTCGAAATCCAAATTCAACGAGATCGACCCAGCAGACTAATCTTTATCAGTCAGCAACCATATCTCAACAACATGCTAAAAAAAGTACGGAATGGCCAACTACAAATCCAGTCACTTTCCACTAGACCCTGGACTAAAACTCTCAAAGGAACAATCTCCTCAAACTGAGGCAAAAAAAGAGGAGATGAAGCGCTACCCGTTTCAATGTATCATCGGATCACTGATGTATGCAATGATCTACACGCGACCAGACCTTGCATTTTTAATCAGTACACTCAGCCAGTTTTTGTCAAATCCAGGCATAACTCATTGGAAAGCGCTAACAAAGGTCATGAAGTACATTCAAGCAACGACAACTCTCAGCATCTGCTATGGAGGAACCAAGGCCCAATCTCATGGAACAGCCAGAAGCAGACCTCAGTTGCATTATCATCAATAGAATCTGAATACATACTGCCACAAATGCAACCAAAGAGGTGATCTGGCTTAGGCAACTGCTTGTAGACCTCAATCTTGCACAACCACTTCCTACAACAATCTATTGTGACAATCAAAGCACAATAGCGCTATCTCTCAATCCGAGATTTCACTCTTGAAGCAAACATATAGAAATCATGTATCACTAACTTAGAGAGAAAGTGCAAGGTAAGGAAGTAGTATTGATTTTCTGCAGAACAAATCACATGGCAGCAGATTACTTCAAAAAGGCTCTATCAAAGGAGCAACATCTCAGATTTAACAATATGTTAAATCTGAATATTAGAGTTTTTCAGAATCCACATTAAGAGGGAGTGTTAGATTTCTTATGCTTAGCCTTAAACAAACTACATATCTAGAATAATACTATACCAGTAGATCACTCTGCTCTTGCAATAACCAAAGAGATTCGCTGAAATCCGAAAAAATTATTAACGCCATTTCTGAGTGTGTTGATCTTCACTCGAATGTCCAGGCAATAAATAGCCTTCCCCATAGATGGATAGCACGTGACATTGCCAACTTTGTCCTGATTACAACGTAATGCATACAACCTAATGCCTACAACATAGTGCCTGAATCCTAAAGTCTGCTGCCTAAAATGTAATGCATGAAGCTATCCCCCAAACCATTGATCTATCTCTCACTCTCTTAATACAAGTTTTCATGTATTTGATTGTTTCCCAATGTTTGATATAAAACTTGGTCGTTTTTGTTCCAATTTTTGCAGGTGTTTTGAGTGATTCCATGACATGGACACTCCCGAGTCAAGACAACCCTTCATACATCACTCTGGAGGGTGAGAGCCAGTCTGCAAGAAGGAGGAGGTTGCATAGGAAGCGACAAGCAGTGTGTAGGGCGTTGTTGCTTGCACCTATAGTTCGTGTCATTGAGGAGGCAACATGTTCGACTGCAAGTTTGGTTTCAAACGTGCAAAGTGTCTAGCACATAGTGACTGGCGGTGTCAGTGGTGTGGGTAGTTCAGAGGGGGTTGTCATGCCAGAGCACGTGCGTGGCAATCCCATGTATAGAATGCCGGAGTTGGAGTCTAGGTCGGAGAGGAAGCGTAGATTAGATCAGAGGAGAAGAGTGAAGAGGAGGCTTCTCCCTCATGAGTTGGAGCAGGTTCAGCAGGGTGTTCATAGGGATGTAGTTGATTCAGCCACCATTGCGAGTATTGATGATGACACTCCTCTTGGAGTAGATGTTGGTTTGCCTGTGAGAGGATTAGAGTTTGAGGAGGATGTTACACCGAGCAGTTTGGGAGTAGAGTCGATCACACAAGTTTGCTCACCTATGAGAGGAGTAGAGTCAAGAGAGGCGATTTTGTTGACGTCTTTAGGTGCATATTCCACTTTTGTGGAGGTGGTTACGCCCGAGGAGGTGCGTAACCATCCGTCGTATAGGACACCTGAGGCCGAGTCTACATCAGCTAGGACTAAAAGGTTGAGGCGTAGATACTATGCGAAAAGGAGGCTTTTAGGTAGGGGTGGTCCACCAGCATGTTGTATTACGTCCGAGGAGGTGCGTAATCACCCATCATATAGGACTCCATATGCAGAGTCTAGATCAGCTAGAGCTAGACGACAGGGGCGTAGATTTCAGGCAAAGAGGAGAGCTCTAGATAGGATAGGTAGGTTATTTGAGGTGGGCAGATCGCCCTTGACTCCATCCCATCATGATTTGGGATAGATGGAGTTTGCATGTGGTTGTTGTTCGGCCTTGCGATGGAAAGCAAAAAGGAATAGCCGTTTCTGTTGCATGAAAGGCAAGGTGTGTTTGTCTTTGATGCCATCACTGCCTTCAGAGCTATTTCGTTTGTACACGTCCTCCGATGACTCAGGAGCTCATTTTAGGAAGAGCATTTGGGGTTACAATAACTCATTGGCATTTGCATCTCTTGGGGTGAATCTGGATAGATCCATCTCCAACTCCGTAGGCGACGCATACACGTTTCGAGTTGTGATGCCACGCAAATGTCAAAAATTGAATATCAACATAAATATGGCATGATATACTCGAAAATGAAGATATGAGCTGGTTAAGTATAAATCATGAAGAGGCCTAAGTCATTTTTCGAGAATATATCTCCTAGGTACTTGCCTTATAAATTAAGGGCTAGACCTTTAATAGGAAAAGACATTGCCTTGGATAACCCTTAACTAGGTCGTCCATACGAAACGACTAGTTATGAAAAGACATGTTAAACTAGAGTAACTTTAACTCATAGTTAAGTATACCTCTTATGGTATAGTTGAACATATTTAATTCTTAACTAGACCCTTTCGTGGGAGCAACGCACCTATTGTTTAAGATGTGTGTTTGTTCGTCCCGTAGAACATATATCGATCTCACACTTCAGTCTCATCATCGAGAGAGAAGAGTTTATGCTTATGTAAGAGATTGAAGAAGTGAATAGAGTTCTGTGAGTTATTCTCCCTTATCTCTGTTCTCCGCACTATTGAGTGTGAGTGATCTTGAGTCTGCTAACAATCTCTAACGCATTTCATGAATTACTCTCTAATCAGACATATGCTCTAGTGCATTACAGTAGTTTGTTGTGTTTCCGTAAAGCATGCTCTAAAGAACTGTCTTAAAATCATCTTATTCGTCTGTCACGAATACTTTCTTTTCGACACTCGAATTATGACTATCTTTGTGCAGTCTAGCACGATCATTGAATTAAGTTGTATGTATACAAATGAGATGACAGTCCCTTTCTGAAAAATTGAGTCTCTGATCTGTTTTCTTGATTGGCATTGACATAAGTTTCTAACGTGCTCTAAAACCATTCGTGCTCTTTAGCCATTAAGTTGGGATTTAGTTGTTGAGGACTATTGTCTAGGAACAAATAGTTCGTGAACTCGATTAATTAATTGTCTGCGCAGTCATGAATACATCGAACAATTTTTTATTCTCTGTTGACACCTTAGTCAGCCAGAGTGTAGTCTGTTGTACTACTCTGATAACATTTCATCTATAGAACGTGCTTCCTTCAATTTGATAGAGGCCAGATTGTTGTTCTGAATTCATTAACATTATTCATTCCAAATATAAGTAATACTGGTTACTTTTTAATGTCTGTCGACAACCAGAATAACATTCGAAGCCACCTGCCATAATTACACCAAAAACATAACTCTGTGGGAACGATAGTTTTCACTACAAAATCTATATTAGCCCTATTGATATAGCACGACATATACCAATTTTTGTTTGTCTATGAATTTTCCCTCATTATTCGCATTTGCTATTCACTCAAATTGTGAGACATAGCTATCTGCATCATTAAAGCTGGTCCCTTTAAAATAATCATATTTAATTTTAGAGATAGAAGTGAAGCGTGCAGCAGGACCCTCCATACCGAAGCTAATTAGGAGTTCAAGTAACTGAGCAGTGATTTCGTCTAGATTTCTACGACTAATACTTTCACTTTGTCTTCGTAAAAACTCCTCTCTAAGCTTTCAGTATCTTTCTAATCTTGATTCTCTATCTGACATACATTAGAGATGGAAATGGATGTGTCAGATTTCTTATAACTTTCCTAAACTATCCCCGGCAACGGTGCCAAAAATTGGTATATGTCGTGCTATACCAACAGGGCTAATATAGATTTTGTAGTGAAAAGTATCGTTCCCACAGAGGACAGCGTTAGAAAGTTATGTTTTTGGTGTAATTATAGCAGGTGGTTTCGAATGTTATTCTGATTGTCGACAGACATTCAAAAGTAACCAGTATTACTTATATTTGGAATGGGTAATGTAAATGAATTCTAAACAACAATCTGGCCTCTATCGAATTGAAGGAAGCGCGTTCTACAAATGAAATGTTATCAGAGTAGTACAACAAACTACACTCTGGCTGACTAAGGTGTCAACAGAGAATCGGGAATTGTTCGATGTATTTGCGACTGCGCAAACAATTAATTAATCGAGTTCGCGAACTATTCGTTCCTAGACAATAGTCCTCAACAACTAAAGCCCAACTTAATGGTAAAAGAGCACGAATGGTTTTAGAGCACATTAGAAACTTATGCCAATGCCAATCAGGAAAACATATCAGAGACTCAATTCTTCAGACAGGGACTGTCATCTCATTTGTATACATACAACTTAATTCAATGATCGTGCTAGACTGCACAAAGATAGTCATTATTCGAGTTTCGAAAAGAAAGTATTCGCGACAGATGAATAAGATGATTTTAAGACAGTTCTTTAGAGCATGCTTTACGGAAACATAGCAAACGACTGTAATGCACTAGAGCATCTGTCTGATTAGAGAGCAATTCATGAAATGCGTTAGAGATTGTTAGCAGACTCAAGATCACTCACACTCAGTAGTGCGAAGAACAAAGATAAGGGAGAATACTCTATTCACCTCTTCAATCTCTTACATAAGCATAAAATCTTCTCTCTTGATAATCGAGACTGAAGTGTGAGATCAATATATGTCCTACGGGGCGAACAAACACACCTCTTAAACAATAGGTGCGTCACTCCCACGAAAGGGTCTAATTAAGAATTAAACTGAAAATACGTTCAACTATACCATAAGAGGTATACTTAACTATGAGTTAAAGTTACTCTAATTTAACATGTCTTTTCATAACGAGTCGTTTCGTACGGACGACCTAGTTAAGGGTTATCCAAGGCAATGTTTTTTCCTATTAAAGGTCTAGCCCTTAATTTATAAGGCAAGTACCTAGGAGATATATTCTCGAAAAATGACTTAGGCCTCTTCATGATTTATACTTAACCAGCTCATATCTTCATTTTCGAGTATATCATGCCATATTTATGTTGATATTCAGTTTTTGACATTTGCGTGGCATCACACGAGTGTCTGGGCGGTTGTACCATCACATTGGTGGTTTGTTGCCATCAAATAGGCCTTCCTTTTCACAGATTTACTTCATGGATGGTGATGATTTGCAGATGGATCGGAGATTGTCTCTGAACCCCGAGCTTAGGCGTGATGTTCTCTCTATTTTGCAGAGCATGATGGTGGATGCGAGTCCATTTGTGCAACGTTTTAAGAACGTTGCGCGGATCATGCGGGAGAACGTCACAAAGGATATTTGTCTCCATATAGTATTAGGTTGTTCGCAGAGTAGAGTGAGCAGGCAATTCAATGCTCCCACGAGCAATGAGATTGCGGTGTTTATGCCTTTAGACGAGACCCCGAGCGACGGAATGCGTGACATCATACTACATTCCATTCAGGATGGTTTGCAGTTCATCACACAACATCATTCGTCATATGATGCATTGCATTTTGTACTGTTATTTCCATTTGGTACCAATGGGTGGCATCCGGGAATCCCACATGTGCATGTTCAGAGATGACACACGTGCCGATGATGGTGTCGATAACGGTGCACTTTCTGATGCCTTTGAAGAGCATTTGGAGGGTAGTCACAAAGCTATCACCGTTTGAGAGTTTTTTAGCTATCATTTATAGGTTTGTGCAGAGCATGTTTCACCAATCCATTTGGGTGGAAGGCTGCTGCAAGAGTATGTGTGTGACATGATGACAAAGATGGTGCAAAATAACATGAATTACTACTACAATAATCAACATAGTTTTCGTAGAGAAATTCATTCCTCTAGCGACATAGGAACGCGTGTAGTGCTTCCATCTTCATGCATCGGCTCACCGCATCATATGCATCAGCAATACCAAGATGCTATGGTTGTTGCTAGGGAGTTGGGTTCTCCCGATTTGTTTATCACGATGACGACGGACCCAAATTGGTTGGAGGTGAGGAGAGAGTTGTGATTCCAGTAGAAAGCTGCAGATAGGCCTGATTTGGTATCGAGGGTTTTTAGCATGAAGCTTCAGCATTTGATCGACCTACTGAAGAACGATGATATTTTTGGGTGCATTATAGGGAGGCTGCATGTCGTGGAATTCCAAAAGAGAGGATTGTCTCACGCCCACCTATTGATTATATTGGAGGAGTAGAGCAAACGGACATGTATGATGCACGGCCCATGCAGAACAGCCTTTCCAAATGCACCATGCATGAAGGATGAAAATTGCTCGAAGAAATAGCCAAGGAATTTCGTTGATGAAACATTGGTGGTGAAAGGGTATGTTTCATATAGGTGGAGGGAGAATGGATAACAGGTGGGTTGCATCGTACAACAGGTGGCGGACACTACATTTTTAGTGCCACTTGAACGTGGAGATATGTGTACATATACGTAGTGTGAAGTATTTGTACAAGTATGTGTACAAGGGACCTGATATGATTGTGGTGGGGGCTGTAGAGGGGGGTGGTCAGACATCAGGACGAGTGGATAAGATAGAGCAATTTCTTAATGCTCGATATTTCTCAGCCAGTGAGTCATGTTGGCGATTGTTGGGGCTTTCTATGGGTGCTCATAAGCCCATGGTGACCCGGTTGGCAGTTCATCTCCCTGGACAGGAATTGGTGTACTTCAGATAGGGAGTGGATCTAGAGGAGGTCGTAGATGGGCATTCAGGTACCACTTTGACAGCATTCTTTGAGCTGAACAGAAGTGGTCATTTGAAGGCTCGAGAGTTGTTGTACCAGGATTTGTCGAGACAGTATTGGTATAACAAGAGAATGCGTAGGTGGACCCGTCGAATCAACATGCAGACGACCCCTACAATTGATCGCATGTATTTTGTACACCCCTCCGAAGAGGAGAGGTTCTATATGCGAGTTCTTTTGGCTCATGTCAGAGGTGCAACCAACTTTGAGGACTTGCGCACGGCTGATGGTGAGTTGTTTCAGTCATTCAGAGATGCTTGCAGACACAGACTTTTGATAAATGACGTGAATGAGTGGAGTTGCTGCTTGCGCGAGGCAGTGTCATGGGGCACTCCATCGCAGCTTCATCTCATGTTCGTTATGCTTCTTTTGACATGTGTCCCTTCCGACCCATTGGAGCTCTGGAGGAGCATAGAGCCACATTTAGTTGAGGATTATGCGCATGAGTTAGGACAAGCACTAACGTGCGAGACCAATTTTGTGAGCCAGGTTTTGGTAGACAGAGCTATTCTTGATGTGGAGTCACACATGCAGGCAACTGGAGAGTCGTTGGTAAATTTTGGGTTTAGGGTCCCCAATGTCATTTTTGGTTCATCTACATTGTTTCATGAGGAGATGTTTGTCGACGAAAACTCTTCAGAGGTTGAAGTTGACATCGAGAGATTGAACGTGGAACAGCGAAAGATTTTCGACCGTGTAGTACATGAGCATGGTGTTCGGAGAGTGGGTGGAGTTAAAATCTCTCTCAACTTCAACATGCACTCAAAAAATCAGAGAAAAACATTCAATGCTCCTAATTCAAGCTTCAATTTTAATTTTTTTGGCTGATCTAATCCAAGAACTAATCAAGGAATTAGATTCTCTATAGAAATTGCTTGATTTTGCACTAAGAATCTTTTAAATTGGTTGTGTGAGTCAAATTGTACAAATTTTTGAATTTTCTCAGCCAAAATCAGAGCGGTACGGCCTCACACGTGTGAAAAGAGTTCCTACAGCCCACAACAAGTTCTGGTCCAAAAATTTTGAGAATATCTATCAAATCCAACTCGCTACCCAAAATTTGACTAGTTTCCTAAAACTTGCTAATTTTGGCTTTGATTTGGATCAACCCTATCAATTTCAATAAAACCTCTTGTACATGGCTCTGATACCTTGTGGAAAAAGTACAAAAAGGACCAAGAGTGGATCCTAATCTGATCCTCAAGAGGGATTGTTGTCAGATTACTTGATCTATCAATCTACTTCAGATTAAGATCAATCTAGATCAATTCTAGACACAAAATTCTAACAAGAACAATCGTTATTTGAAGGTAAGTGTACTTTATGGTTTCACACGTGTGAAACATTGTCTGAGTATGGACTCCAACCTGAAAATCAAGTACACATTGACAGAACCTCAAAACAATCAAAACAAATGTAGACAAATGGAGAGAATCACTCAAAATTGCTTCCAAAACCAAGATTGGTGTCTCACCATGATTATGGCCAAATGTGGCTCTATATATACAATAAGTGGGAGCTCGTAGTACTGATCATCCCTCTGATCCCACATGTGTGAAGGTGCTTTGTCATATGATGATTCATCATGCAAAACTGACACTTGGACAAAACCTTCTATTTTGAGCACTTTTGGTCCATTTTCCTTCTATATGGAGATCTACTTGGAAATCTTCTAGAAGTCAAAATTCGCCTACTTCAGCTTATTCCACACATGTGAGCTGTCCTCTACACATGTGATATGACACCTAACCAAAGGATGTGGCTCATGCAATCAATAGATTGATGCCATGTGTCATTTGTCTAGAAAACCAGTTTTCGGTCTTTTTAGCCACTAGAACTTGAATTAAATCATATGTACAACCTATATGATTGTGGTACATGACAAGTACACTATTTTCACACGTGGGAACAGGCTCCACACATGTGTGTTTATCTATATACAAGATTTTTGGCCTCTACCAAGCTTATTTTTGCATTTTTCACATCTACAAGGTATTAGGGTAGATCCGTGCCATTCTAACCCTTTCGTAGAAACTACGTATTTTACGCATATCCATGTTGTCTAAGACCGTATTATTGGAGTCCCTACTGTTAGGGTTTTGACAAGGATTTATTTAAGAATCATTTAGTTGATTTTGCTTTATGGATGTATTATCTTTTTCTTAAGTCATTTTTTTTCAAAAAGGAAAAAATTTTGTTGTTGTTGAAGGAATACAGATATTAAGATATAAAGAATTGCTCATCCCATTCTTGTTCATGCTTCGTAGAATTCGCATGAGAATCGATAACGAGAAGTCAAACTTGAATGTTTGTAGATGAGGCTTCTTGAAAGGCTGCCATTGTTGTTTTTCGTAAAGAATGCACATGCTTATTATTGGAAAAAGAGGGTGTGTGAGTGTGAGGAACAAAAATAGCTTGAAAAGAAAACGAACACAAAAAAAAATGAATTCAAAACTCGAACGAGAAACAAACTCGAACAGAAGGTGTTTGTGTGCAATGGAATGAGCTATATGACTCTTTCCCTAAGCATGACTATGCCTATCAGAAATGAACAAAAAGTGATAGAAATCATGGTCGTTCTGATTACATAGCCAAACATTAATAAAACACCAGAAAAATAATTTGTCGCGAACAACTAGACAAATTATTTGTCGCGAATGATTCGCGAAGAGCTAGACTAAGCTCAACTGATAATCAATCGCGAATGATTCGTGAAAGACAAGACTAAATATTAGTCGTCAACAGCTAGACTAATAATAACTCGCTAAGAACAGTTTACCAGATTGAGCAACAAGAAAGTCAGACAGAATGAAAAATTAGCATAGCAAGATTGACACAAAATTTGAATCCAGAACAAAAGAGTTGTTATCAGATTAAGTATAGCAAAATATACACGTCAATAATGCGGTAGAGCACAAGACAGTAGCGGGCGAAACCGCGTGCTCTACAAAGCTAATTCAATCTATAAATGAATGAACTTGTTACTGACAATAAAGAACGAATGCGCAAGACATCTACTTCATCTATCTCTGATAAGCTTCTGATGCTATATTTTACACACACTTGTTTTTGGTTTCTCTCAATCAACTGAATACGCAAGTGGTATTCGATATATATACACAATGTTACAGGTGTGCAGATGAAGAAAGTACAAAGTGGATGTGCTGTCTGTAGGAGATCATGGGTGGCTATAGTCGTTGTCAAATCTCTTAGCACAGTTGTATGGGATGAGCGTGAAAAGGTCATGACGTCAGCCTTCGTTGACGTGAACATTGGTGAAGATGCAAAAAACTGACGAAATGTCTTAGAATTTGATTTACAGGGTGCCTTCACTTTTCCTAGGGCACCTTTGGCATTTCTGTAAGGCAATGTCGCCTTTTTTGCCTGTCACAAAACACGTGTAAAAACATAGTGTCGTGTTTCTTTTGCCTTTATTTTGCCTGTGAGAATTTACATGTAAATATGCAAATTGTGCGACAACGTGAGTAAAAATACAGCATGAATGGAGGCAATTTAAAATAGGATTTAAGAAGAGTAGAGGAGATAAATCCAACAGCCCCCCTTAATCTGGATCCGTGAATGCCTTAATCTTCAGACTAAGCTTTGTACAAAATTTGTTGTGTGCATTAACACTTAATGCCTTCGTGAATATATCTGCAACGATGTCCTGCGTTCTGCAGTACGTTAAGCTCACCTCCTTGTTGAGAACCTTGTCACTGATGTAGTGATATCCGATTTCAATGTGCTTACTCCTAGAGTGAGATCTAGGGTTGGCCGATTCATTAGATTGTATCTATTAAGAACACTGTTAAGATACCTTTGTTGAGTGATATAAATCAGTCATCTCGCTATGTCTCTATGGATCTGAATGCCCAGATAGAAGTGAGCTTCGCCTAGATCAGTCATGTCGAACTCTGAAAACATCATCTGCTTAGAATCCTTGACCAAATTGGTATTGTTGCTGAAGAGCAATGTATCATCCATGTATAAGGTGATGATAATGAAGGATTGCTGCACTGACTTGGAATAAATGTTGCAATCAGCAATGCTTGGTTTGAATCCTTATTCGATGAGGAATGTGTTAATCCTCTGAAACCAAGCTCTGGCAGACTGTTTCAAGCCGTAAAGTGCTTTGTGGAGTTTAAGACATGATTCTTCATACCTTCCATAACGCATCCTTCGGGCTGGATCATGTAGATGTCTTCTTGTATAACTCCATTCAGATAGGCTGTTTGTACATCAAGTTGATGCACTTTGAGATCGACAACTGTAGCATAAGACATGAGCATTCGGATCGACGAATGTTTGACTACTGGACTGAAAGTCTCACTATAGTCGATGTTGGGGATCTGAGTGAATCCTCGTGCTACCAGTCTTGCCTTCCTTCGATCAATTGCTCCATTGGCATTGTATTTGATCTTGAAGATCCATTTGCAATCAATAATATTGTAGCCAATAGGAGCTTCGACTAGTGACCACGTCTGGTTCTTGATCAGAGAGGAATACTCTCTATCCATAGCTTCTCTCCAGAGATCAGAGTCTGGTTGGCTGAGTGCCTCTTCGACTGTCGTCAGTTCCTGTATCAAGAGACATGTAGACTCAGGAGTATAACTTGTGGGCTGTGTGCGCATTTGGCTTGATCTTCTGAAATGATTCAACTAATGAACCACTCCCGAGACTTGTTGCTGGGTAGCAGCAACGTCTTCATCTGATTCGTTTTTAAAAAGTGGGTCGACAATAGGCACGCTTGAGCCAGAAGCTCGGACAGTCGTGTCAATGGCAGGTGATGAGGGTTCTCTTGGAGCAATATCCTTGCCTTTGATGTCGACGAACTAATCCTCAATAAAGACTGTATCCCGGCTATACAAGATTTGCTGGGTCTTGGGGGTATTCCCAACAAAGTGTAAAAAAATAAAATCGTCCAATAAAATGTGTTGCGAGGGCATGGCATCCTGCACGCATAAGCCCATGGCCCAATGAGCACGCAAGCCAAAGTGTAAATAAAATAAAATAGACTTGGGCCTTTGTAAATAAAATAAAACTTGAGGCCCAAAGTCAATTTTAAACTTAGAGTTTACTTTTTAGAGTTGGGTCCAATTTTGGACTCACATGAATCTTGTGATTTCCAATGTACTTTTTGTGGACCCTTGGATCAAGTTGGGTCCAAGATGAATGGATACTATCAATGTGAATATTAGCCAATAGGATTGAGGGGCAAGGGCCTTCCCCATTTTATAAAAAGACACCATTTGTACACTATTTGCATGCTTAATAGAGAGGAGGAGACTCTACTATTTTGAGAGCTCAAGCATCCTCATTTGCTAATCAATTTTGCTTATGCTATTGTTGTGTTTGCTTGTTATTTCCATCTCTTCCATGCTTTTTGTTTGTGATTAGTTAAGGTTTCTCCATAAGCAATGACATTGAGCATTTGAGCTAACCTCCATCTCATCTCTCTCTCTTCCTCTCTTCTCTTCTCTCTTCCTCTTCGTCTATCCTTTCCCTTCACCCAAAAGCATGATGAATGTTAGTGTAGAGGAGTAGAGTTAAAGGAGGGTAGTGTTAGTGGTGAATAGAGTTAAGGGAGAAAGTAGGAAACTAACTAGAAATAGCATCTATGCATAGTTAGGTACCTGTCCAGTGATCTAACCCTTGTTGACAGGCGGGAGGGCTATACTACGCGAGATCTTCGACCCTATAGTGGTGTCGTTGCCGGAGATAGGTTTCCACTAACTAGTTTAGCTGCATTTTAGCTATTTTCTTGCTTTTTAGAATAGTTTTAGGTAGATTTTTGGGTGTTTAGAGTTAGTTTTCTGTAATTTTTGTGTTTGTACTGTTCACAGCTAGCCGAGGAGGTGTGAGAGGGTAGAGGAGGCCCTGAGCAGCCTCTAACGGCTTTAAACTCAAACCAACCAGCCAAAAAATCCAAAAAAACACACCAATCTGTATTTTTGGAGGGAAAGAGAGCCTAAAATCTCATCAAATTTTTATATCTCTAGAACCAGTGTGAATTAACCCTTGCATGACTAGTAGTAGCTCCAGGGCTCGCAGAACCTCTCAATCGATTCAGAATATCGATTTACATCAGTGATGAAGCCTGCGAGAGTTAGTTTTGAGATTTGGTGAAGATCAAGCCCAAAAAATGGTTTTGAACTCTCGCAGACAGTGAAATTTTCACTTCTTGCAAGAGTTAACTCTCGTAGAGAATTATATAGTGAGATCTGACCCATATTCAGCTACTGTGAGCCTTGCGAGAGTTACTTCCCAAGGATCTGAGAAATATCATGTTTTTTACTGCAAAAACAGTTAAAGAACCCTCGCACAGCCAACCCTCGCACAGCCAACCCTCGCACAAGAGAACCCTCACAGACCAGATCAATGGAAAGATCTATATCAGATCCAGCTACTGTCAAAATCTCAGGTCAATCAGTGCAAGGAGTACAAAGTTATCAAGGAAAAACCACTGCAAAAGGTCTAAAAATCACTTCTAGCCAATCAGATCGATCAGATCCTTGAGA
This sequence comes from Diphasiastrum complanatum, assembly GCA_029204225.1. NCBI lineage: Eukaryota > Viridiplantae > Streptophyta > Lycopodiopsida > Lycopodiales > Lycopodiaceae > Diphasiastrum > Diphasiastrum complanatum. Next base: position 36,250 of record MU832910.1, on the reverse strand, counting down.
TCTAGACTGCATCCTACTGTATAAGCAAGATCCAATCACTTTGGAACCCATCATCGGATGAATCTGAGATCGGGACGATCAATAGCACGAAGGATAGCAAATCAAGCACCACACCTTCCCAGATTAGCAGTTGTGCAACAAGAGGCAGATTCGGAACCAGCACCAATGGATCCAATGGGCCAACCCGTACTTGTTGCTCCCTTGCAAGCAGTCTGGAGAGCACCACGGATGGAAATACCAAAATACAACGGATCATCAAATCCCATTCGATTCCTCTAGATCTATGAGCAAGCTTGTGAAATCTATGGCGAACGGACACCTACGGAGAAGCTGATGATGTTCCCCATGTCCTTATTGGCAGTGGCTTAGGATTGGTTTTTCAACTTGTCAGAGGAAGAAAAATCTACCTGGGAAGCGGTTAAAGCGGCTCTCATTACGCGCTTTAAATCAAGAAAGTTCCTGGAAGACCCGTTCCTCCTGTTGAGCAAAGTCAAGATGGGAAAACGAGAAAGGGTCATGGACTATATTGAGCGGGTCAAACACTTACGATTTGAGTGTAGTGCAGCCCTAACTCCCGATCACGTGGTGATCATGTGGTTCCTAGCCAGACTATCATAAAGCATCAAAAATGACGGGAGCAGTATGATACTCTGCAAGAAGCTATGGAACATGCCATCAAGGAAGAGCATGAGGGATCTGACGACGAATATCCATCCACCCACATCCCTACTCCCTCATTAGCATCATCATCATCAACCGCATCTTCGGAATGTGCTTGTATGCTGCACATCCAAACATGCGTACATATAACAGATCAAGCTTTCTGCCTGTCCACATTTCGTATGGTGTTTTGTTCTCCAGCGCTATCATTGTAGATCTGTTCTGCAAGTGTACAGTTGCAACTATTGCCTCGGCTCAAAATTGACCTGGCAATTGAGCCTGTGCCATCATGCATCTGGCTCTTTGGACTAGCGTTCTATTTTTTTCTTTATGCCACACCATTGTATTCTGGTGTGTATGCAGGAGTGAACTGGTGTTCGATCCCCTATTCTTTGCGGAATCTTGAGAATTCTATGCTTTTGTATTCACCTCCATTGTCAGATCTAAGGATCTGTATTTTTCTTGAGGTGTGTTGCTCTGCAAATACCACGAACTTCTTGAAATAATCAAATACTTCTGATTTCTTCTTCAAGTAGTAGATCGTGGCCATCTGGTTGTAATCATCTATGAACGTTAGAAAATATCTCGAACCTAAGAGCGAATATGTTTTCATCGGTCCACACACATCAGAGTGGACAAGCTCAAGAACTTCTTTGGCTCTTCTTCCCTTGTGTGTGAATGGATTCCGATGTTGCTTGCCTTTCTGACAAGCTTCATAGAACTCAGCCTCGGGCCTTGAAATCCTGAGACCTGTGACAATGTCCTTTCTGCTCATGTCATACAGGCTCCGCGTGTTCAGAGGATACATTCTTCTATGCCAGAGTTGATCTTCATTTTCTGAAGCATTTAATATGCTTTCAGAGTTGCTGATTATTTTGGCCTGGTAGAGATTTCCTTCTCTACATCCGACCGTCAGCAACTTGTTTGTCATCTTCTCGATCATACGGCAAGTGTTGTTGTCAAAAAAAACTCGAATGCCTAGATCTGTCATCTTGGAGACAGGTAGCAGATCCTTTCTGAGTGTGGGCCCATAAAGTGCTCCTGGAAGCTCTGCTTGGCCTGACAGTGTTCGTAGTTGTAGGGAGCCGATGTCTTTGACATTGTGTCTGCTTCCATCGTCTAGAGTCATTGCTCAGTCATTTTCTTGTTCGCGAAAGTTGATCAAGATCTTCTTGTTGCAGGTTATGTGAGATGTTGCTCCTGAATCGATGACTACATCGTAGTCGTGTTCAAAGTAGCTTGTCGAAGCTTTGTCGAGTATCGTGAAAGCTTTGTCACCTCTTTTAGCATCTTTTGATGACTCTGCAACATTTGTCTTTTCAGCTTTGTTTTTTCTTTTTGGGTTGAATCTGCAGTCGTATGCAGAATGCCCTTTCTTCTTGTAGTGCATGCAAGGTATTGCTGGATTGAACCAAGCATTTGTTGGCCGTATGGCCTGGTTTGTGGCAGTCATTGTAGGAAGAAGATTGTTGATTTGAGGACTTCTTCTTCTCGAATCTTGGCTTGTTTTTGTTCTTCTTCTTTTCTTTCGTGAAAAGAGCCTTCTCTTGATCACTACTTCCCTCTCCTTCGTCTCTCATCAATCTCTCATCAGCGACAAGACTAACTGCTTTGTCGAATATCATATCTGGTAGACTCAGTATGAGCATTCTCAACGGCTGATAGGATGTCGGTAGAGATTTTATGAAGTACATCAACTGCTGTGGTGCTGGGACCTGGTGCTCCTGTCCTGATGCAGCGAGTTGTGCGAAGATCATTCTTATCTTCTCAACGTGCTGATCCAACTGGTTGTCATCCCACCATATTGATTGCAACTGATTGTGAAGGTGCATGATTGAAGCTGCAGTCTTCACTTCATACTTCTGCTGCAATCTTTCCCATGCTGCATGGCTGCTTTCGTAGTCTTCAATCTACATGAGTAGATCTTCATTTATGGACAAAACGATGATTGTCATTGCGCGCTCATCCTTTCTGATCCATTCAGCTCTCCTCCGGTCTCCCTCTGGAGGCTGCACCTCTGAGAGCTCGGTCACCGACCAGATGTCTTCGCCCTTTAGGAGTGTTTTGATTTTGAATTTTCAGATTCTGTAATTTTCACCATCAAGACTGATTGCTACTCTGGTCTAGATTGTTGTAGCCATATTGTGTCGTCTGGAGGAATTACTACTGGGATATCAGTAGTGATGACCTGTACGCTCTGATACCATGTAGCGAAAGCATTTTCGTTTCGTGTTTGTCTTCTCTCTTCTGATTCGCGAACAATTTTCTGTCTTTGAATTTTCTTTTTGTGCGGAAGCTCTTACAGGATCCCAGACACTCGACTATACATCACAGAATATATTTTATTCTAGCAATCAAGAGAGACAACACAAGGCCAAGAGATACACGAAATAGAGCGAATATATTGTCAGTTTGGTTTTAGAGCAAGATCGTCAGTGTCTCGCTCGTTGGCGGATTGACTCTCTGCTCTTTTGTTGTGTCCTGCTGGTTGGCAGACTTTCATGCACAACTATGGTATTTTTTGCTTTCTTACTCTATTTGCTACGTCTCTCTCTGTTTCTTTTAGATCTCTATCAAATTCTCATCACTTTTTTCTCTTTTCGCTATGATCCAGAGAGGATCGTTTATACCTCCACTGTGTGGAGTTTACAAGATAGCTAAACGTAGAATCACAAGACTAGTTAACGCTTGTTGTGGGTATTTCATGTATACAAATAAATAAGTGGGTCCCACCACTTAAAATACTATTGGTCAAGCCTTGCCTAGTGGGCCCCGCCACAGTACAGTAGAATAATAAGTGCAAGGCACGGGCATCCTGTGTGTATAAGCCCAGCCACCAATGAGCACAAGTAGCAAGTTGTAATTCCTAGGAATAAGAGACTAGGGGCTTAAAACTCTAAAATGACATTAGAGGCCCTAAGTCAAGTTGCAAATAAAAAAGCTAAAAGGGCCCAACTTAAAACTCACATGAATCATGTGAGTGCCCTTGTGCTTTCTTAGCATCATTATATTTAAGTTGTGTTTCTTTGAAAGGCTTGGATTAGAATCCTTGCCCCAATGAAGTGGCCAATGAGAGTAAAGGAGGCTCATCTCTAAAATCTATAAGAGGGAGTCGTTTCCTTTGTATTGTACCATCTTCCATTCTCATTCTAATAAAACTCTCTTGGTTTCTCCATCTCTCTCTCTCTCTCTCTCTCTCTCTCTCTCTCTCTCTCTCTCTCTCTCTCTCTCTCTCTCTCTCTCTCTCTCTCTCTCTCTCCCCCTACGTTGGGATAGAATAGCTTTGGATAGGCGCACGAGCCCCCAAAGCCTTTTTCAACCTAGGCGTTCTCTCTCTCCACTCTCCTTCTCCTCTCTCTCCTTGCAGGTGAAGGCGAGGTTGCCGCTCCCAGCGACGGACCCCTATGCTACATCGATGACACAACAATGGCGCCGTTGCCAGGGAGCACCACACACTCGCTTTGCCGCATAGTTTTTCTCGCACTCTCTTCTTCTCTCTTTTCTCTCCCTCTCCTCTTCTCTCTCTTCTATTTTTTCACCAAAAAAATCGGATTTTAGGGGTAGAATAGTGTGAATAGTGTTAGTTTTTGTCGTTTTTCGTGATTTTTTTTGTTTGTTTGCATTGTAGGGAGAGATTGTGGGGTGGGAGGATTAGATCCAAGCACCTAATCCTTTCATTAATCCATAAAATCCATAAAAATCAGAAAAAAAAAAAAAAAAAAAAAAAAAAAAAAAAAAAAAGAAAAGCTCAAAATCTATTTTTGGAGGGGAAAAGAAAACCAAAATCCCATCAGATTTTGATTTCTCAAAAACCAGCAAGAACTAACCTTCGCATGACTGGCAGCAACTCCAGGGTACTATCCCAGACCTGCATAGAAGCTTGTAGAGGTTACTTCCCAATAGATTTTGAAAAAACAGAGAAAAACCTATAAAAATTCAAAAACCCCTTGTAAAAATCAAAAAAAAAATTCAAAACTCAAAACTAACCTTCGTAGAGCTCTTTGAAGTTCCATCTCACTGAGACAAGGACACCGAGAAGTCTGCGAGAGTTAGATCCCAAAAAAACTGCCCCTGTGAAGGTTCCCAAGAGCAAAAAATGGCCTAGAACCTTCTCAAACAACATATTTTTGAGTTTCCTTGGGAAGTAACCTTCGCAAAGCTCTCTAAAGTTCCATCTCACTGAGACAAGGACACAGAGAAGTCTATAAGAGTTAGATCCCAAAAAAAGTGCCCCTGTGAAGGTTTCCAAGAGCAAAAACTGGCCTAGAACCTTCTCAGACAGCAGATTTTTTAGTTTCTCTGGGAAGTAACTCTCGCAACTTGGTAAGTAAGTGGATCTGACTCATATACAAGCACATACCAACCTGCAGAGATTAGTTCCCAGAAAATCTCAAAATTTTGCAAAAATAACTACAAAAAAATGCAATTTTTTCAAGATTTTTTGTGTTTCCTAGGGAAGTAACTCTTGCAGCTTGGTGAGCAGCTGAATCTAACTAAGATACAAGTGCATACCAGTCTGCGAGGGTTTGTTCCTAGAAAACCTTAAAATTTTGCAAAAAAACCCCCAAAAAATGCACTTTTTTCAAGATTTTTTGAGTTTTCTTGGAAAATAACTCTTGCAGCTTGGTGAGCAGGTGAATCTGACTGAGATACAAGTGCATACCGGTCTGCGAGGTTTGTTCCCAGAAAATCTTAAACAAAAAAATACACTTTTTTCAATATTTTTTGAGTTTCCTTGCGAAGTAACTCTTGCAGCTTGGTGAGCAGCTGAATCTAACTGAGATACAAGTGCATACTAGTCTGCGAGGGGTTGTTCCCAGAAAATCTTAAAATTTGCAAAAAAAATCACAAAAAATGCACTTTTTTCAAGATTTTTTGAGTTTCCTTGAGAAGTAACTCTCGCAGCTTGGTGAGCAGCTGATACTAACTGAGATACAAGTGCATACTAGTCTGCAAGGGTTTTTTCCCAAAAAATCTTAAAATTTTGCAAAAACACCACAAAAAAATGCACGTTTTTCAAGATTTTTTGAGTTTCCTTAATAAGTAACTCTCACAGCTAGGTGAGCAGCTGAAGCTGACTGAGATACAAGTGCATACTAGTCTTCAAGGGTTTGTTCCCAGAAAATCTTAAAATTTTGCAAAAAAAACCACAAAAAATGCACTTTTTTCAAGATTTTTTGAGTTTCCTTGGGAAGTAACTCATGCAGCTTGGTGAGCAGCTGAATCTGACTGAGATACAAGTGCATACCAGTCTGAAAGGGTTTTTTCCAATAAAATCTTAAAATTTTGCAAAAAGACCCAAAAAAATGCACTTTTTCCATGATTTTTTGATATCTGCTGAGAAGTAACCTTTGCAAAGAGTTTTTTAGATAGATCTAACCAAGATCTGGCTACTGTGAAATGTTTGTAAAGATCCAATGGTTAGATTTAGAAATATCTAAGAAAAAGTGCCAAAAAGTGCCAAAAAACTGAGTTTTTTCAAGATCCTGACAAATCTGCCCATCAAGAACTCTTGCAGAACTCACATTGTCTAGAAATTGTCCATATACAGCTACTGTAGGAACTTTGAAGGTTAGATTCACTCAGATCTGAAGAAAACTCAACCAAAAAAAAAAAAAACATGAAGAACCAAGAAAAGGGGCTAAAATCACACTATTAGCCAACTGAAACTGATCTGATCTTGTCAAATCTAGATTGTAGTCACAATATCCATCAAGATCCAACATCCCTGGACTGAACCAAGTGAATGACACCAAGAAAAATCAGTTTCCACCACCATCCATACCAACCATCCATCACTCTTCTGTCCACACTCTTCTGTCCATCTCCATATTCTCTTAACAATATAACTTTCATTGCGGTTATCTGTTAAATCCATTTTTGTTTCTGTTCACATCCATACGGATCCCTCTTTTCTTGATTCCTTTCTCCTCTTCTTTTTCTTCTTCCACTTCAAAAAAAAAAAAAAAAAAAGTTGGAACACCAGAGTCATTGAGCAAATCTTGAAGCAATTCACCAACCAACTACTTTGCGACATTCTAGTGCTGAACTATGGAGACCACCCTTGTAGGATTATCGAAATTTAAAAAGTTCCCTGTTGAAACAATTCGAGACTACACCTATCGGAGCTATCATCTAGTGAAGGATTGTAATCCACCGATTCTTGAATAGATCGTCATGGCAAATTACTATGATGGACTGCCCAAAAGGATCAGATCTGGTATGGCAGAATTAGCATCCTACGCGTCACCTATACAACTCTATAAGGATGCTGCCAAGATGGAAATCTCACTCGAGAAGAAGGATTTTCCCTATTTAGATGGGGAATCAGAGGAACGAAGGTCGACAACGAGCAATGATCCAACAAGAATGGAGATTGAATTCAAGGTTCATGGCCCATTTTTGTTAGCTATTTTTTGTCCCCAGAATGAGTTTTCTTGCCAGAATGAGTTTTCCAAATGTAAAAGTTGAAAAGGCTTTGTAGGTCTAGAAGTAGATCTAGTATAAGGTAGTCTATGTGACTTAGACAAATCACAAGACTCACAAACATGCTTGACATTACTTAAGGAACTTGGAAGACCAATCACAACCTTCTTCCTTGCCATTACCTCCAATGACTTGAAATTGAGGTGTCCCATCCTTTTGTGCCAAACCTCTTGAATAGAAACTTGCTCCCTTGCAACACATCCAACTTGGTTAGTAATAACACAAGCATCTAGTTTGAACAACTTCCCTTGCCTTTTACCTTTTCCAATCAAGACATCCTTCCTCTTGATCAAACAAGCATCTCCATCAAACTCCACCTTGAGGCCTTTACTTAGCATTTGGCTCACACTAAGCAAATTCTTGGTAATAGATGGAATAAACAAGACATCCTCCCAATGAGCATTCCTATTAGGAATTGTGCCAATCCCTTTGATTGCACACTCACCATCATTGGCCGTGTAGATCACCCTCTTGTCATCTCCATATGCCAACAAAGAAGTGAAGTACTCTTTGTGAAAGGTCATGTGTGAACTTGCTCAACTATCAATCCACCAAGGATCTAGATCTCCATTATTAGCAAGCATACATGAAGACATCACAAAAGCATCATCATTTGCATCTTGAACATCCAAACCATCCTCATCAAGAGTAAGATTACCTTGCTTGTCTCCTTGATCTCTCTTCTTCTTGTGGCACTCAGTTGCAAAGTGTCCTTTGATGCCACAGAACACTTACTTTTGGTTTTGCCCTTGAATTTGCCCTTTGTGAACATAGCATCCTCTTGAAGTGTCGATGTAGATCCACCTCTTGCTTGAAGCCTATATTCCTCACTGATCAAGATCCCTTGAAGATCCATCAAACTTGGCAAAGTCTTTTGAATAGCAATACTTTGAGCAATATTAGCATGATCATCCAACAAGTCGTTAAGAATCACTTGAATAAGCTCTCCTTCCTTAATGCTTTCATCTATGCAAGCTCACTCATCATTCAATGCTTTCATTCTCAAAACAAAAGTACTTGGACTTTCTTCATTCTTTTGCAAACAAGAAAAGATTTGCCTTCTGAGGGTCAACACTCTAGAAGTAGACTTGGATTCATAAAGCTTCTTTAATGAATTCCAACCTTCCAAAGATGATGTGCACTTACCAACTTCCTTAAGAAGTTCATTGGTAACATTTATCTTTATCATGTGTAGAGCCTTCTTGGCTCTCTTGTCATACCTCACTTGATCTTGTTGTGTTGCAATATGCTTTTAGTCACTTCACTCAGGAGTGCACTTTCCAAGTGTGAAATTGTAAAAGCCATCTATCTTGAGGTTTGGGGGGTCCTCTTTCAAAACCACTCATTTTAAACTTGTAAATAAGTGATTAGGCCAAAATTATAGTTGGATTAGCTCATGGTAGTGTAGGCTAATTACACTTGGCTCGAAGCTAGAGGATTAGTGACAAAGTACCTATTTATCTCATTTGCCAATATGGACCAATCATGAAGTGAGGTGCACCAAAATAGTCCAATCGTAGGTGGTCCAATCATATTTCACCATTGTCTACTCTCATGGATCTCGTGCTCGAGTGAGAGTGAGATTGAGTCCACACTTAGTTTTCTGAAGAGATATCTTGATGTAGCAAGCTCCAACACTTAGAATTTTATTTGACATTCTCTCTCTATCTAAGAGCTCTATGTAGCATTCTCTCTCTAATTGAGAGCAAGCCAATTTTATACTTAATTTTTTCATCCAAGTTGCTTCTCATTATGTGTGATGAATGGTTTGTGATAGATGCATGTGTAGAGTGTTCTTGCCTTAGATTTTTGAGCTAGTATTCTTGTAACTCATACAAGGTTGATCTACGTGCAATCACACACATCTTAGAAGATCATTCACATTGTTTGAGATGTCCTCACATGTGTGAAAAGTACACATGGTATCAGAGCATACCTAAGATTGATTTGTATCTATCAAGTATTATGAGATTTTGGCTTGAAATCTAGTTTTAGAGGGTGTAGTTACGTCTTGATTGCTATCATAGGGATTTTTGGATCAAGAGGCATATAAATCATCTTGAATAGATCCATGATGGGTATTGTATGGAATTAAATGCTCAAACACTTGTGAGATCATTCAACTTTAACTTGATGGGGTATCTCCAAGATTGATCCAAATCTGGTGTATGATAGCTTGCTAGAAAACTAGTGAAGTCTAGTTTGTGTTGCAATTTGTTTCAATCAATTGGATGTGTCTTGTGGAAGATATATCCATTTTAATCAAGGTAGGTAGGGCACCTAACTTGGTTGGACACATCAATTTTGACTCACATATATCTTGCTTGACAAGAAACTCATGTCGTAGCTTGCCAATCTTGACTAGGTGAGATCTGGGTGTGATTTTAAGTCCTAAGCCATATAGTTTCAAATATGGATTACAGAAACTAACAGTTAACTAGCTATAACTTAACTAACATCAAATATGGATTATAGAAACTTTTGGAAAGGGATAATTTTAGAGTTCAAAGTTTCAATGGGAGGTCAATCCATTTTAAAAGTCTTGATTCAACATGTGTATGTGCATAATGAAGCTATGGTGGTGGATGTCAATCCCATAGATCAACTCAAATGCAATTGTATTTTACCCTAAATGTTGGTTTCTCTATGTTAATCATCCACATTCATTCTTGTGATATTTATGTTAAAATGTTATATTGTCTTTTGCATATTTGTATCCATCAAGCATAAGTGAATGGCAACCAATACAATCTCTTGCAGGCATCATAGACATCATTCATTTTAGATCAAGGTATTCTATGGACATTCAAAACTGCATGAAATGTAGCATAGGTTCAAAAACCAATAGACTACACTGATTTTTGCCTTTTGCAATTTTTTTAGATTTTTTTGCAAGATGTAATGTTTGTAAAACAGCTACAATATTCATTGCAAAGGATTTAAATGATGAAACTCCTTGATGATCATTGGGATATGAAAACTGATGGCAACATTCAATGTAGAGCTAACAAATCATCCATGATATTTCGATATTCGATAGACAAACAAATGCTTTCTTTTATGTTTTATTATAGATGATGGACTAGAGTTAACAATGAATGGAAGGCGTTAGATCAAGACTTTACAGTGAACCATTGTGAACAAGTGCAAATGGAGGTGAAGCAAAATGGGGTTGTTGTTGCGACAATTGAAGTGGAGGACACTTGATGACTTGATCATAAATGAGTGACATAATGAGCCTCAATTAGCTTCATTTCCATTAGCAAAATCAGCCAAGAATGCTAGTACAATTTCAACAATAAGATATTGCAAGACAATGTAGCTAGTTTCACCATATCTTGACAATTTGCACACATTCACATAAAATAGCTCAAACATGAGATAAAACAAGTAAAGTAAACTTGAACAACAATTCCTTGCTGCTCCCTTGACCTTACTTGAGTCTTCAATAACCTGCAAGAATAGATCCAAAGTATCTTTGCCACTTGACTTCCCTTTGATGCTCTTGACTAACTCCAAATTACCACCTTTTCTTTTGTGTAGTTGAAGCTTTTTGAGATCAACCTCTTGATCTTCCACTTGACCATCAAAGCCATTGAACAGAAGAAAAAATTTCGAATCCATTACTTGCATCCAGTCCTTGAAAACCACCATCCACTTGCAAGAGAGCATCATCTAGACAAGAAGATGAACCAAAACATGTGAGTTAAGCAAAATGAGTCACTTTCACTTGCTTACCCTTCTCATCATATTAAAGCCTAGATGGCTTTTGTCTTTCCCTTGAGGATATTCTTAGAACTTGACTTGGAGAATCATCTCCACCATCACCATCCAAAGAACCATCTTCATCACCATCAAAAATGTTAGATTGATACATCAACAACATCAAGCTTATCCACATTCTCCTCTTCAAAGACAGCATCCTTCAAAATGTGAACTTTCTTTGACTTAGGAATGTAAACCCTATAAGCAGATGACCTTTAAGAATCCAAAATATGAGTTGACATAGCAAGTACTACCAAAGATCTTCAAATACTTCATCCTTAGATTTTTACCAAAAAGAACTGAAATGAACCATCCAAGTCTTCATTTGAGTACCTATTGCAAATAAAGTTAGCATGCACGCTTCACCCCAAAATGACTTAGGAAGATTTGCATTCACCCTCATTGATTTAGCTCTTTCAAAAAGATTGATCTTCCTCTCTTCCACACCATGTAGATCCTTTGAGTTTGAAAGCTCCATCTTGATCCCATGTGCCACACAAACCTCTTTGAACTTTGTTGATAGGTCTTCATTTGCCAACTTTAAGCACTTGATCTTCATGTTGAGTTGAATCTCCACAACATTCTTGAACTTGAGAAACACATCAAATATGAAATCATCACTCATTAGAAGATTGTCGTAAAATGGTGGTCGTGAGCGTAGCGGAGGCTCGGTTTCTCAGAGCGTAGACGTGTAGGAATGGAAACGCAACAGTTAGCAACAGGAATATTCAACTAGAAGAATTCATACCGTTTGTGCAAATGAATGACGCAGTAGTGAGACAAAATTGCACTTTGATAAAAATATCAACAGTGACTACAATGGCTTGAAGTAATAACTTCAGTTTGTTGAGCGTGATAACGCTGGCTACAAATAACTCTGCTTAAAAGAGAATTTCCAAAAATTAACACTTACATAGCTTGTTTCAGCTAATATAGAAATTTACAAGAGAAAATATCTTACAGTCTTTAAGGCTATTTATGCCAATCTTTGCACATGTACAAAAGTTGGTAACCGTCAACCGCCTTTGGGATATTTGTTTGTCCAGCTGTTTTTACGGTTACCCATCCATTGGCGAAGTCGGTCAGAAAAATGCAAAAAAAAAAAAAAAAAAAAAAAAAAGACGAAGGTGCTTTAAAAATGATTTCTAAGATATTCTAGCCACTTGGCCAGTGTGTCGCATTTTTCGCTAAGGAGCAAAAAAGTCGAAAAAGGCGAAGGTGATTTCTAAGTCATAGAAAATCTCAAAGGGGAAAAATGTGAAGGCCTAAAAATATGTTGTTGGCCTTCGGTTTTTCAGGATGCTCATTACTTGATCGATTTGTTTTAAGGCTGAGCATAAGAAATCTAACACTCCCCCTTAATGTGGATCCTGAAAAATTTTAATCTTCAGATTTAACATATCGTTAAATCTGAGATGTTGCTCCTTTGATAGAGCCTTTGTAAAGTAATCTGCTGCCATGTAATTTGTTCTGCAGAAAATCAATTCTACTTCCTTATTGTGCACTTTCTCTCTAAGGTAGTGATACCTGATTTCTATATGTTTGCTTCGAGAGTGAAATCTCGGATTGAGAGATAGCGCTATTGTGCTTTGATTGTCACAGTAGATTGTTGTAGGAAGTGGTTGTGCAAGTTTGACGTCTGCTAGCAGTTGCCTAATCCAGATCGCCTCTTTGGTTGCATTTGTGGCAGCTATGTATTCAGATTCTATTGATGATAATGCAACTGAGGTCTGCTTCCGGTTGTTCCATAAGATTGGGCCTTGGTTATATAAAAATACAAATCTAGAAGTTGATTTTTTGGTGTCCTAATCTCCTACCCAATCCTCATCTATGTAGGCTTCAAGGATATTGGCAGTTTGGCTGCCTCCATAGCAGATGCTGAGAGTTGTCGTTGCTTGAATGTACTTCATGACCTTTGTTAGCGCTTTCCACTGGGTGAGTGTACTGACCAAATATGCAAGGTCTGGTTGCATGCAGATCATTGCGTACATCAATGAGCCGATGATGGATTCAAATGGATACTGCTTCATCTCCTCCTTTTTTGTCTCAGTTTGAGGAGACTGTTCCTTTGATAGCTTTAGTCCAGGGCTGGGTTTGCAGTTGGCCATTCCATACATTTCCAGCATGTTGTTGAGATATTGTTGAAGACTGATAAAGATCAGTTTGCTGGGTTGATCTCATTGAATTTGGATTCCAAGACAATAGTGGGCTAGACCCATGTCTGTCATCTTGTATTCTTGGGCCAGCATGCATTTTGTATCATTCATCAAATTCAGATTCTTACTGAATAAGAGTGTATCATCTACGTAGAGAGTGATGATGATGAAGTATTCTGATACATATTTGAAGTGATATTCAAGTCTGTTGTGTTTGGAATAACCTCTATCAGTAATGCATTGATCTTCTGAAACCGGGCTCTAGGTGACTGTTCAGCCCGTAGAGTGCCTTGTGAATTTTTCATACAAGGTGTTGTTGCTTGCCCTTGAGTTTGTATCCCTCTGGCTGTGTCATATAGATTTCTTCTTTGATGGTTCCATTGAGGAAAGCGGTCTGGACATCCATCTGATGAACTTTGAGATCTGTTGCAGCTACAAAGGAGAGGAGTAGGCGGATCAAAGCATGTTTGATGACTGGGCCAAAGGTTTCTGCATAATCCAGACCTGGAATCTGGGAAAAGCCTTTGGCGACTAGCCTGGCCTTGTAACGATTTAGTATTCCTTCAGCATCGTACTTCGCCTTGAATATCCATTTGCATGGAATTGGGTTTTGGTCCTTTGGCAGCTCAGTGAGAGTCCATGTTTGATTCTTCAACAAAGAATCAAATTCGGTGTCCATCGCTCTTCCACTAGTCAGCATCAAGAGTAGACATCGCCTCAAAAACTGTGGTCGGTTCCTGCACATAGTAGCAGGCCGGATCATCCATAAATCTGGATGGAGGCTATTTGGACCTGTTCGACCTACTGGGTTAAACTTCGGTCCTCTGATGTGGGTTGACTTGTTGAGGTTCTGACTCATCTTTTGAGTCAGCGTCGAGATTTTGCAGTTGAATCTCTAGATTGAAATTGACTGGTTGTTTGATCTGTGAGTTGAAATTATCAACAGCTTTTCCTTTGTGGTCGAGGAACTGGTCTTCCATGAAAATGACATCTATATTGGTGAATGCCTTCTTGGTATCCAAATTGTAGAGCTTGTATGCTTTATGATTCTGGAAAAAGCTGATGAAAATCGTTTTCTGCCCTTGTCATCTAGCTTTTTTCTTAGATCCTCAAGGATCTGAGCAAAAGCGATGCATCCAGACACTCGAATATGTTTGAGTGATGGTTTTGATCTTGTCCACACCTCATAAGGTGTCTTGCCATTCAGGTCTTTGGTGGTGGATCGATTCTATAAGTAGGCAACTGTAGTAATAGCTTCTATCCAGAACTTCTTTGGAAGAGAGACATGGGCCATCATGCTCTTGGCACTCTTGATGAGTGTCCGATTCTTCCGCTCAGCTACACCATTGGACTGAGGTGAGTAGCTGGTTGTGTATTGTTGAAGTATCATGTTGGCCTTGCAGAACTCCTTGAATTCTATGGAGATGTACTCTCTCCCTCCATCTGTGCGTAGATCCTTGATCTTCCTCTGGGTTTGGTTTTCTGCAGATGCCTTGAACTGCTTGAAGAACTTGAATGCTTCCGATTTGTTCTTCATATAGTAGGTTGCAGACCTTCAAGAGAAGTCGTCGATGAAGGTTAGAAAATAGAGAGCTCCCCCTGTGGAAGCAGTCTACATCGGGCCACAAATGTCGCTATATACAAGGTCAAGCAAGTCCTTGGATGTATGAACTAAGTCTGAACTGAAGGACTTCTAGCATGCTTGTTGATAATACAACTTTCGCATGGAGAAGTTGGCTTGTTGACTGAAGGCATGTCTTGTACTAGATTCTAAGTTGATATTTGCTGAATATTGTTGTAGTTAAGATGGCCAAGTCTGAAATGCCACAACATATCAGTTGATTCAGAAGTGGTTGTGTGAAGAGCTTGATTGTTAGAAGAATAGCAATGGCTGAGCTTGTAAAGATGGCCGCTTCTTCTTCTGTAGGCTAGAACCTTCCGGGATTTGTCAAGGATTGTATAGCCTTCTGCATCGAATTCGACCCTCTGACCTGAATCGATGATTCTACTAACTGAGACCAGATTCTTGGTCAAATTTGGGACGTGGAGAACATTGGACAACAACTTGACTTCACCTCTTTTGAATTCAACCCTGAATATTCCTTCACCTTTGATTGAATGCGATGAGTTGTCTCCAAGTTGCGCAACTCAAGAGTGGGTGAACGACTTGTAGTCTTTGAACCAGTCGTGAAGGTGAGTCATATGTTGTGTTGCTCCGGAGTCTAGATACCAAGAATTGATATCTTGTAATTCTCCGACTTTGGTAATGAAAGTTGCTTCATCTTCTTCTTCGTGTTGCTGATTTGAGTGACAGGCTATAGTTTTTGATTAAATATCAAGATTTTTTTGCTTGGACATACAAGGATTTGAAAGGAATTCCTACTTCAGTATTAGAGCATACCATCTCCTTGATACTTGATGCAGTACCAAAAGTGACAAGATTTAATTGTTGTAATCTGAATGTCACAAATCTTATCAAGAATGAATTACAAAGGTTACTAGAAGCAGATTTCATTTATGAAATTGAGCATACCGAATAGGTTTCACCAATTGTTGTCGTTCCTAAGAAAAATGGAAGATGAGAATTGTGAATCTAAAAGCTTTGAATAAAGTGACTCACAAAGATCACTTTTTACCTTTTATAGAAAGCATATTGGATCGTCTTGCTGGAGCGAAAGCCTATAGTTTTTTGGATGAATTCAATGGTTATAATCAAGTTAAAATTGCACCTGCGGATCGACATAAAACAACTTTTGCAACAGAATGGGGAACATATGCTTATAAAGTCATGTCATTTATACTATGTAATGCACCAAATTAATTTCATCGGTTTATGCAATTTGCATTCAAGGAGTATTTGCAAAAATTTCTTGAATTTATTTGGATGATCTTGGAGTCCATAGTGTGAAAAATTGTCAACTAGTTTTGTTGGTTTATTGGCATTTTGGAGGCCAACTTGAAATCTCAACTTAGAGATAGTTTCATATTTGTCAATAAGGGCCTAAATAGTAGATTTACTATTTTTGAAAAGTCAGATTTGGACCCATTCTAATTGGCTAATTTTGGTACATTGCATCTAGACTAGATTTTCTAGGTTTTTAATGAAGTATCTAGAAGTTTTCAAATTAGGTCAAGTTTGGGACAAGTGGCCAAATGACATTTCGGAAGCTATAAATAGCTATACCTGCATGGATAAATAATTATCATAGTTTATGTGGAAATCTACAAAATTGGACCAAGAATGGATCCTAAAATGATCCACAAGAGTGATTGGATGTTAGATACAATTGATCTATCAATCTACACAAGATTTAGATCAATCTAGATCAAATTTAGATGAGAAAATCTAATAAGAACAATCATAAATGAAAGGGAATTGTACTTGCTGGTTTCACACGTGTGAAAACCTGTCGGAGTACGGAATCCAACATGAAATCAAAGTACAATATGATAGGAACTCAAAACTATCAAGAAAAATCAAGACAAATGATGAAATTGACAAGAATTGCCTCCAAAACCAAGATTAGTGTTGCTTGTGGATTATGGCCAAATGTGGCTCTATATATACAAAAAGTGGGAGCTCGCGGTATTGATCATCCCTCTAATCTCACATGTGTGAGGGTGCTTTGTCATGTGATGCTTCATCATGCAAAATTGACACTTGGACAAAACCTTCTATTTTGAGCACTTTTGGTCCATTTTTCTTCCATGTAGGAAAAACTCTTCTAGAAGTGCAAATTCGACTTTCTCAGCTTATTCCACACGTTGAGCAGACCTCTACACATGGGATGTGACACCTAATCTAATGATGTGGCTCATGCAATCAATAGATTGATGCCATGTGTCATATGACTAGAAAACTAGATTTTGGCCTTTTTAGCCACTAGAACTTGAATTAAATCAAATGTACAACCTATATGATTATGGTACATGACAAGTACATTGATTTCACATGTGGGAACAGGCTCCACACATGTGTAACCATTCTTTATACATAGATTGGGCCTTGACCAAGCATAAATTTTGCATTCTTCACACTCCTCATCAAAAATCTAGCTTGGTAAATCTAGCATAGATCTACCTATAACTCCAAGAGCCAATCTTAATTTTACAAATGGATCTTTGGGCAATGCCTTGGTGAGTATATCAGCAATGCAATCTGATGATGAAACATGAATAAGCTTGATCTCTTTTGCTTGCACTTTCTCCCTCACAAAATGATGTGAAATTTCAATGTGCTTTGCTCGAGCATGGAAGATTGGATTGTTTGCAAGTTGTTGAGTTGCTTGATTGTCACAACATATGCATGGAATGTCTCCATCACATGAAGCTCCTCCAAAATCCTTTTAATCCAAAGAATCTCCTTTGTTGTTGTTGTCATAGCTTTATACTCGGATTCTGTTGATGAAAGAGAGACCAAGATCTCTCAAGAAGATTTGTGGCATAAGAGATTGGGTCATCCCAATTTCAAGGCCATGACATCCATGGTCAAAGAAGCAAAAAAGCTATTCGATTGCCAAAGACTATATCAAAGGATCTTCAACCTTGTGAAGCTTGTGCTATTGCCAAATCTCATAAGAGGCCTTTTCCAAGATCCAACATAAAGTCTCAACTTCCTTTTGAGCTAGTGCACTTGGATGTCCACTTTGCATCTTCCAAGAGCAAAGGAGGAGCTACATGCTTTGCCACTTGTATTGATGGTTATACAAGATTTTGTTGAGTGTATCTCTTATCTCCCAAGTCTATGGTGTTTGATGTATTTCTCAAATTCAAAGCTTTTGTTGAAAAACAATTCTCTTGTAGTTTAAAAGCTTTGAGAAGTGATGGTGGTGGAGAGTATGTCTCCAACAAGTTTAATGATTATTGTGAGCAAGAGGGAGTTAGAAGAGAGTTCACTCCAACAGAATGGGGTGGCATCTTTATCAAGATCATGCATTTATTAGGCAATCTAGATATGCTCTTTCTATGCTTAAGAAATTTCATATGGAAAATTGCAAGAGCATTGATACTCCCATGGAGCATGTTGTAAAAGATCCTATCAAAGGGGATGAAAAATCCTTCGAGGACATCACCCTTTATAGGAGTATTATTGGATCCCTTAAATGGTTGACAATCACTAAGATGGATTTGAGCTTTAATGTGCATAAATTGAGTCAATTCATGCAAGATCCAAATATTTGTCATTGGAAAATGGCCAAAAGGATCTTGAGATATGTATCTTCCACACTTGATTATGGATTATTCTATAAACGTGAAGATCTATCAATGGTTGCCTCCTTGGATTCGGACTTTGCAAGTGACAAGGTGGATAGGAAGTCCACTAGTGCTTTTACTATCTGTATTGGAGGCAATATTGTGTCTTGGTTATCCAAGAAACAAGAAACTATATCTTTATCTTCATGTGAAGCTGAGTACAAGGCCCTTACAACCACTACTAAAGAGGTATTATGGATCAAATATGGAGCTCAAGTGCATCAAGGATGGAGATCTACCTATCATCAAGTGTGACAACATCTTGGCCCAAGCTCTTGCTAACAATCCTATCTTCCATGCAAGAAACAAACATATTGAGATTGCACACCACTTTGTAAGGGAAAAGGGAGGAGAAATCAACTTGGAGCATATTGGATTATCATCATCATGTATTGCCTATTTCCTCATCAAACCATTGCTCATGAGTGCCTTCATCAAGTTTATATCTAATCTTGGCTTGATTCCAAGATCTATGTTAAAGTAAGTAGATATCTTTTAAGGAGGAGTGTAAAAGTCATCTACCTTGAGGTTTGGGGGTCCCCTATTAAAATCACTCATTGTACACTTGTAAATAAGTGATTAGGCCAAATTTACAAGTGGATTAGCTCATGATAGTGTAGTCTAATCACACTTGGCTTGATGGTAGAGGTCTAGTGACATAGCACCTCTTGATTTCATTGGTCAATTTGGACCAATCATATTGTAATATGCACCAAAATGGTCCAATCATTGTAAGAGGTGACATGAAGGTGGTCCAATCAAAGTAAGAGGTTATGTTAGGGAGGTTCAATCATTTCACTCCAATACCACTCTTCATGGATCTCGAGCTACTACGAGAATGAGTGAGATTGAGTCCACACTTAGTTTTTGAAGAGAGATTTGGATGTAGCATGCTCCAACACTTAGAATTATTTTCACATTCTCTCTCTACCTAAGAGCAAGCCATTTTTATACTTGATTTTTTTCATCCAAAGTTGCCTCTCATTATGTGTGATGAATGGTTTGTGATAGATGCATGTGTAGAGTGCTCCGGCCTTTTGAGCTAGTATGTTTGTATTTCATGTAAGATAGATCTATGTGCAATCACACATATCTTAGGAGGTCATTCACGTTGTTTGAGATGTCCTCACATGTTTGAAAGTACACATCTTCTACGAAGTGGTCGGTGATCAAACAAGTCATAACCCTTATGGTTATGTGAGTAACAAGCAAAATTGTCTTGATACTTGCAAGATCCATCTTCTTTCTCAATTCCTTGGGCTGATGCATGAAGGTAATACATCCAAAAACACTTAAATGTCGTAAGAATGGCTTGACACAAGTCCGTACTTCATGAGGAGTTGTATTCTTCAATGTTTTAGAGGTGCATTTATTTATATATAAGCAACTGTAGACACAATCTCAGTTCAAAAAGTGATTAGGCAATTTCAAATATAAAAACATAGATTTGGCATTTTCAATTAGGGTTCAATTTTCCCTTTCTAAAAAACATTTTTTTGTGAGGAGTAGCTCATTGTAAATTGTTGTTGAATGCCATTCTCCATGCATAAATTGTTTTGAATGCTTGCTTGGGATGTTATCTATAAAGGTGATGAAGTATATTGCTCTCCCATGAGACGATCTGCAAGAACACACATATCACAATGAACTAAATCAAGAAGAGCTTTAGATTTTGGTATGTTGATGGATTTGAATGGAGATCTAGAATACTTGTAGAAAATGCAGCTCCCACAATGAGTAGAAGATTTAAATAGAGAAAAATTAAGTCATCAACCAAATTCTTGGAATTCATAAAATGAATGTGTTAGCATTCAAATGCCCTAACATTACAATGCCACAATGCAGTTTTATCTACACAAGTTGAGGTAGCAAAAGCTTTAAATTTTTATGAGTACCAATGACTCAACATGTATAAGAAACTATTTCTGGTACTTTATAGCAAAAACATCTTGAGATTCATTGGTTGACACAATGACTATTGTTAAATGAAACCGGCCAAGATCAATGATTCGGTTGACAAAAAGAATATTTTTGGTCAAGTTTGGTAAAATGTTTCTAAACAAATGGTTGCAACAAGTTAGTTCCTTTGTTTTCAACATGGGTACTTCCTCCTTCTATATGGCTATTTCATGCATTCACACTACACGGATAGACAAGGAGTAAAAAAATTTTACATGTAGTTCACATAGCCTTTGATTTAGCTCTTACTCTGAGTCAATTGTTCTAGAAGTTGTTTTTTATGATCTCTTCTAGAATTTAATGTGAAATGGTAAGTAGACAAAGATATTACGTGGGCTTTGTAAGAATCTCTAAAGAAGCCCTTAATGTGATTTCACATAGTCGTGACACTTTTGAGGACAAACCCCATGTCACTTAGAAATATGCAAAGAGATTTGCTTTTCTCCATCAATGCCAAACATGTCAAACCAATTTTAGATTTCATTAGTCGAACTTGAAAACATTATGAGAATTGGATGCCTTTTCTCTTCTCACACTGATTGAAGAGGAAAAACTCACCTCACACTAATCATTGAACTTCATCACAAACTCTTCAAGAATATGGGAGCTCTAATACCTTATCAAGTATCCGATTCGGGCAAACACCATAGCTACCAAGCATGAGCACACCAAAGCAAAGTAGGAGAACACCAACGTTTGCATTAGCGTAATGATTACAGTCACATAAGAAACTCCCTTGTTAGGAATAAGGACTAAAGAACGAGTTGACTTACAATATTGTTTACACTATCCTAGCAGTCCAATGTAAAGCAAGCATATCACTTATGATACATTTTCATATATGAGCTCTGAGCATGATTTTATTGATTCGTATAGAAGGCTAGGAAAACTTATGGAGTTGAAATGCTTGATTCCTCACACCTTTGCTCAATTTTCAATGCAATATCGGAACAAAGATATTTGTAACATAGAAATACTCCAAGCTTTATTGATGGTGCATGAAGAGTATATATGCTCTAACAACTTAAACTTCTAGAACTTACAATTTCTTAGAAATTTCACGAACTACAAAGTTCTTAGAAATTTCATTAACATCATACTTCATTGTTTCTCTTGGATTCCTTTCTTTGTCTTGGATGACCATTCATCTTAAAAAGAACTTAGGGTTCTCAAAGATCAATCAATTTTAATACTTGAATAGTAAGAGCATAATTTTATGTTGTTATTGTGTGTGTGTGTGTGTGTGTGTGTGTGTGTGTGTGTGTGTGTGTGTGTGTGTGTGTGTGTGTGTGCCCGCGCCCACACATGTTTCTAGCCTAACAAATCTAAAACAAGACAAACATAGTTCCCACAATACCATAATTTTATATTAAATAGATTCGTACAAAGTCAAATAACATTTGGCAAAACCTAACAATCAACAAAAGCTCCAAGTTGACAAGAATATGCTCATCCATCAACAACAACCATGTTAGAACAAGAAAATTATTGCGAAAACTATAGGTGTCTATAAACTTTCTCAATTTTTATCCATGTTACAACAAATAACTGTTGCCAATTTGGCCATTGTCTCAAAAAAAAGCTAGAAATTGTCTTAATTGTGTATAGAGTTTGACAAACTATATAGCCAACATCTTAGAATCCAACAGTAACAATCACTATAACACATTGCCCATGGCAAAATCATAATCATTGCCAAGTAGAAAGAAGTACTTAGTGTATAGGTATTGCAATTAGTGTCAAAAGACATGTCCAATTGCACATCTAAATTTTTTCTTCGTATTTCAAATTAAATAGTATTGTCCATCGCAGCACAATGTATGGGTGGAGTTGTTGACTGCGACCAGCAAGGCACGAGCTCGAATCCCAACCATTGCGTAGTGACATCTTAGGAGCTTGCTCCTCACTTGTCGTTGCCAAGCTGTATATGTTGTGTATAACCTACTAGTTGCGTAACTCTGTATACAAAAAATTAAATAGTACTCATATTGAGTAAACTATTGAAAAAACCATTTGTCGTATCAAATATGTGAACAATATTTCCAACAGTCGAATCGATTGTATAGTGGTGCTCAAGGAAGATAATATATCACCATAAATTGCAAGCCTATGTTTTCAACATATTTCTCATGTAAAACATACAACAAATCATTCTTGATCTTTGTTGGACAAATACCCTAATAACTTATGAACATTACAAACGAGCATTTCCCAATCTTGACTTTTAAACATTGTAATTCAAGTCTAAACCAATGTTAGTAGGCAACTATCAAATGTTTTATACCAACCGGATCCAAGTACTAGAATTTTTTCACAAATTTAATATCGGCCAAATATCAATATGAGGAGATATACATGAATGTAGACTGGTATTGTAAAGACTACTAAGGAAGATCCCTAAGATGAGGATAGGAAAACACAACAAAAGAGACTATGGAGCAAAACCACCCAACCAATCCTAGATCCCACCTAGATCTGGCCCCTATGCCATGTGATAGCAAGAGGAGAAGAGCTCAACTGGTAACCTAGACTAAAGTTGTCGACAAGATAATCTCTACCTCAATACATAGAGAGTAGGATCCTGTGCATGAGCCCATGCAATCCCCATGCAGGTCAACTAAAAATAGGTCACAGCTTTTCATGCATTCCTCCTGCCTATATTCATCACACATATATGTACTACTCCATATGTCTCAATTCGAGTGTCTGGGCCCTTTCAAAGTCATTCATTAGTCACAAACAGGCCTCGATTTGGAATAAAATCTAGGCATGACCGATAATCTCGAACACTGGAGGGCCGGTCTACCATATTAGAACTATTCCATTTCCTTTGCTGAATATGGTCGTAATATTCTTCCTCCCTTGAACAGGTTATGTCCTCAGAACATGAAAAAGAAAACATGAAATTATTCCTTAAGCTTTCAAGTCTTACCCATGAATCATTATTCTTAATCTAATCTTTTCCATC
Source organism: Diphasiastrum complanatum (assembly GCA_029204225.1). Classification (NCBI taxonomy): domain Eukaryota; kingdom Viridiplantae; phylum Streptophyta; class Lycopodiopsida; order Lycopodiales; family Lycopodiaceae; genus Diphasiastrum; species Diphasiastrum complanatum. The sequence continues at coordinate 13,003 of MU832910.1, read as the reverse complement.
TGAATTAGTACTCCGAGATGCAACAATTCTTCAATTGCTTGCCTCTACTCATGAATACTAACTCGAATCCCAAAGATACACTAGGCTATAAATTTTCCAAATGGGTTGATTTTCTCCAAATAAAAGCACCTTCATGTAATCCAAATTACATGAACCACTTGGTGATTTTACTTCCTTATTTCAAAGATCAAATCTGAAAGCTGAAGAAATTCCATTTTAATTATAGTCTAAACTTATCCACAATTTCTTGCAAAAAATAATGCTTCTTGGTACTATTCTTAGAATATCCAAATATTCTAAAATACCACAATTCAGTCATCTAAAGTCTCTAGGAAATCCATCAAGTCTCAGACAAAAATAACTCATCTAAAGTCTCTAGGAGATCCATCAAGTCTCAGACAAAAATAACTCAATCCAGAGTACTGCAGTTACTCTAACGAGTTAATAGCTCCATTTCTAGCACCATATGCTAAAAGTTAGCAACTATCTATATCTTAATAGATTTATCTATCTCCTATAAATCTGGCGATATAGACTGAACTTCGTACACAAGCATTTATAGACTACAATCCGTAGTAGAATACAATCCACTAAAGTAAGCAAATTTCTCATGAATAACAAATTACTTATTATGAAAATGCATGTGAGCTCCATAGAACTCAATAAAAAACTGGAGTAAAGAATAGAAATCATACACTCATAATAATTAAGTATCTGTTTACGATTCGTCAATCACAAATAGTTAAATTATTATGAATTGTCAATCATAATTTACTAGAATCTAACCCCATACATTAACCATTAAGAAACACTAGAGTGTATGTCCAACCAACTCAACTGAATTCAAAAATTCAGTTTACTCTTTTTGGAATCATTAGGTCACTAATGAATCAAGTCTATTCCTCAACTGAGAAATACTCACCCAAGAATTTCGTATATCCTATGCACACAATTTCCTGATGAATCCAAATGACTCATAAATTATGTGTCTTACAAGCAATACACACAAAACAAACAATTTCTGGTGAATTCTCTTCACACTGTCCGCTTTACCAATTAACTTCCACATGAGTAAATCAACTACTCAAGTTGATGGCCCATTATTTAGAAATCTTAAATGTCTAGGTGCGGCTCTTGATTGTACTAGTACAACACCACATTTAGATCCATATCCAAATCACTCTTAAATTAACTATAGATCTATCAGAACAAATCTGTTAACTCTGCAAGTAATTGTCAAACACAATACTTGATCATATGTCTATGTTCACTGACTAAATTAAGTGCACCAGATAACCTTAGTAACCAAAAATACATAGTAGATCCAAACAAGATTAATCGTGCACATATGAGAATAATCTCACTATGACCCAGTACATAAACACATATGTCATTATCTGGCAGATTCCTCCAAAATCCGCATATGTTACTCACATATTACACTGAGAATCTTGTAACTCAGCTACTAAAAAAAACTTCTCATGAGTAAATAACAGATCTGAAAAATCTCTGAAGTGAATGATTCCACATCACAAGTTTTCCAACCATCATACTTTTACAAACATAATTTCTTCATCCAATCAACCTACTTCAAATCTTAGTGTACAAACCAAGATTAAGCTAACTTATACAGACATCTTTGGACATAAGATTAAGATTAAAACTTTATTCCATCTGATCCCATCAGCGGAATCTTAAATTAATCTTTACCACCACTATCCATAATCATGAATATCTAACAGCTCAAAACCCCCAAAACTCCTCTAGTTCCAGATTATTCAAAATAATCACTAGAGATTTCCTCTATTCCCACTGGATAGTTCCACCATTGCACACATAGTAGATTCCACAAAAGAAATCTATGCAACTGATTGATCCCATGAAAGTCTTATTCCTATCATTTTCTTATCTCCCTTTTAAACGAAATTCCATAATTTCAATTAAAAAGATCTCAAGAGACAACGTATAAGATATCAAAGGTTCAAAAAAGTCAGTAATGAGTATTCAATACTATTACAAACCGGACTTTTTTTTCAAAATCATAAAATATTTTATCTTGAGTGATAGAAACATTACTTAATGAATTCAATAAACCGGTGCTATGCAATTTTCATACAGTGATTATTGACCAATCCAAATTTCTTAACACAATCACATGTACCTACTCATGTGTCACATTTTCTTCCTCCCTCAGATTTTTCGGTCAACCAAAAAATTTCATCAGCTAAGACACCGAAAACTCCTTGGACACAAGTAAATGCTAGGCTGCTACCCTTTTGACTACACTAGCTTAAGTATTACTTCCGTTAAAGTTGTCTGAACCTAATGGAAAATCCATAAACTTTGGATCCGGGTACCCTTTTATGATATTCAATACACTTGTTTTTTATCAAATATAGAGCTACCTCTAAATATTATGACCTTTATTCCATTTATTCACTTTTAACAAATATCTCAAAAACTTTAGTTTGCCCAAACCTAAAGATCAAAATCATTTAGGATAAGCCTATCGGTGCTCCACCAAGTTCAAAAGGAAGAACCATAAACACCATTTAACTCAATTTACTGGGAGTATCACTACCATCGTTTTGTCAAGATCGGTTTAGAAAAATTCAGACTAATTATTACAGCTTGACACAAAAACAACGGTACCAAAGTTCCACAAAAATTGGACTTATAGATAACTATCGATGTAACACACCAAAGTTAAAAAGTCTGATGTCAAGTTGATAAGGCCTAATACATGCACATTGCCCATGGAGAAGAAAAAACTAAATTCCTCCTACCAAAACCGAGAAGCAACAACCAAAAAATTCAAGGTTACAGCTTTGACTACCGAGCACCAAAAAATCCGAATTCCTCTTATTGAGTGCTAGTAACATAGATTTTCCGAGTTGATTCCTAATCCACTTTTGAAACCAACTTCAAAGTTACCATAGAAAACCTCGGTCAACCGGCATGCAACAAACATCGATACGGACATTCATGCAATTTCTTAAAATGTTGTCTTACCACATGCACCAAATCAACTATAACATTAAAAAAAAACCATGCACAATGCAAAAGCCTAGACTCCCATTCAAAAACCCTAAAAAGGTTTTGCTAAAGGAAGGGAAGGCCAGCACGCTGCTACAGCTGCCACTTCTACTCTTATCTTGAAAATTGTCTAGGAAGATTGCTTGTACAATCAAGTGATAATTTCTATAACAACCAATTTGAGTGTAAATTTTTGTGTGAAAATATTGGCTAACTTCAGTGACTTCACCAAGAGTGTGGTCCACACATAATAGATCTAAAATTTTGGTGAGCATCATCAATGTAGCTCAACAACAATGGGGCTCAACACATTGCTAATCAATTTTTTAACAACAACTCAACGTAAGAACCATTGATTAAGCCTCAAGTTTCATCAATGACATTGATCTAGGGTATCTACAAATAGTCCATCTCTTGCACTTGATAGAAAAATGCTCTCACTCTCAACCAAGTATATTAGAAGGTCCATTCTACTGATACATGCAACTAATAGAATGCATATGCAATCCTCACTGATGATGTAGACATATGGATTCCTGTGTTGAAATTGTGTCTAACATTTTTCATAAAAAAAGTGTGTGTGAATGTGTCATATGCTAGTAGGTAGGTGCTTGTGTAATATTTAAAACCTAGCTACTAATTCGTTGCCAAGTGGCACCATTATGGATGGCCAAGTCTCACACACTCTTGTACATAGTTAGATGCTAATTTAAAAGTGATTTGAATCTACTTACATGCTTGGAGGTGGCTAAATTGAGCCCCAAAACCAAGGTCCTAGATTATAGGCCAATTTTGAGGGATTTTGGTGACAATGAACATGACTCGCCAATCCGACTACCAAGTGGGTGTGATTCTTAGATTAGGACTTAGATAGTAGGGTTAGATCAATACACGTTGATTTGCTACCAAAGCTTGGCAAAGCTCAAGTTGCTCTAGGGATTCTCACACAATGCTTTGCTCAATGGCCAAGTTATATTCTACGATGTGTTCCTCCCTCTCCTGATGTTTTAGCTTTGCTACGAGATTTTTTTAGCAAATATTCTAGGTCGCTTGATGGGTCCAAGAACCTTTCATATTCCTGGTAGTCAGTTCGTTAAGCGACAAGTCTCTATTCCCTTAATGGTCTTATTTGCACAACTTCTATTGCTCCAGCTGCTTTTCTAGGGAGTTGGGCCCTAGTTGCCTCTACACTTATCTCCCATTTCAACAGGGCAACCATCCCATTCTTCTTGATTTAGTAATTCATGTGGAAATAGGCAATCTTACTTTCTAGCAACATCTTCATGCGACCAAGGATCTCATACTTCCACCTATGCGAGCTTCTTTACCTCCATTTAAGACTCCGCTCAACAGGCTCATTTTCAAAACTATCTTTCAAGAATTTTCACTCGCATGCTTTCACCTAGCTTCTTCGCGATTCACCTTCCGATGAGACTCGAGCTTGTCTTCTGTCTTGTGCAGACCCAGGAGCTGGCGCTTGGCTTGTTGCACGCCCTGTTGTTCCAATCTCTTCAGAGTTGTTTGTCACCGCTCTTCGAGTTAGATTGGATCTCCCTCATCCAATGTTGGCGGGTTTGACGAAATGTTCATGTGGTCACCCTCTTGATTCTCTTGGCACTCATCTCATGCGTTGTCCTTTTGTCGGAGGTTACACCGCGACTCGCCATTCCATTCGTGACGTAATGGCATCTATTACACATGAATCCGACTTTCATGTCATCCGAGAGCAGACTCACATCTTGTCTGTGTCTGATTCACAATTGCCTCGACGTCAAGTTGACCTTGTTCTTTCGCACGCTTGCAGATGATGATGTTGCTGAACCTTCGAGACCAGACTTCCTTCGTCATGCTTCAACTACCCAAAGTGCCGTTGCTTCTCATGCAACTCAAGATAAAGAGCGGAATTATTCGCATCGCACTCCTAGAGAAGACTTTAATCCTTTTGCCTTGAAAACTTATGGATGCTTGCATGAGAAATTTGATGATATTCTATTCAACTTGTGCCGATTTTGCAATGAAGCTCCAAGGACATGGTGCCTCACCTTTTATCTGTCATTACCTTCTATTATTGTCAATGAATTTCTACACTTTACAATGCACTCAAGCACTTGCAATACTTCAACGTGACATATTTGCAAGAACGACTGCTTCACAACTTCTTACACTACCTAAACTTCCAACTATCTTAACTAGTGACTTGCATCAAGCAATAAGCTTTCAATAACTACTTTCAAATATTGTTGTTTTGTTGTACTTCATGTACAATATCTCAATTTGCTTTTTGGCTTTTAAACTTTCTACATGCATTCCTTTGTACTCCGATGGATTTTCTCATTTTTTATTAATAAAAATAAAGTTTCTTCTCCTATGAGGCTTTTCTCTTTTAGAACTATGGCTTTATCACAAAGCAAAATTTAATGACTAATTTGTTTTAAAATAAAGTTCATGAGATGTATGGATGCCAACCAACCTTTAAAATGCACCTCAACTTTAATTTTGGTTTGAATACTTGTCTTGGACATACCATTCAGTCGAAAGACCATATTGACCTATTTAAGAGCCCAACACTTATTATTTTATACTACTTATAGCTCTCTTGAGATATATTACATTTAGATTATTATAAAAGCTAGTATTTGCTTTTGGCACATTATAAATATCATATGCTAATATTGTCCCTTAACAATATTGCCTCATAACCATTCATTTACAATGCCTCCTTCAATCAATTCATCCCTAGTCTCCCCTATTGGCCCTTCTTTGGCTAGCATATATTTGCTCTATGCTTATGGACTCTAAAATTACTTCAAGTAACAACAAATCCCAAACAAATTCTTCAAAACGAGCAAACCCTATCCAAAGTTTGAAGTCACTTAATCATGCTTTAGAAGCTAATAAATAGGCTTCATTCAACACACATGATTTACAAGAGGTATGAGGTAAGCATCAAGTTAGTGCTAAACATGAAACATTAAAAAAGCTATAAACAAAGTAGATAAAGATCAATTTAAGATATTACTCTTACAAGTTGCCAATCATAATACTCATGATTTGACCTAGTTGTCATCCACTCTTTTGCTTTTGTACAAAACTACTAGATGAATTAAAACCAAGTCCTTTCATTAACAAATACACTACTTCGAAATGCCCATATCCCATCAATATCATTAACTCTTTTGAATGCAAAAATTTATATTAGTCCAAACAAGTAAATGAAGTCACATCATTATGATTGAGAAAAAAAGTTGTGGAATAAAACAGGCAAAGTTCATAGCATATATTTTTCAAATCTTCTCGTCTTGGAACTTGTTACAATAGAGGTTTAGAGGCTTTAGACAAAAAAGGGCCAATATTGCACAGCTTTTGTGAGTCTACGTACTTTGAAAAAAAAAAATTGAATAGATAATTAGTGTAATGGTTTAACAACATAAAAATGAATGATTTTTTAAGGTCTAATTTTGAAAGTAGCATTTTGAGAAAGATGTAAACCAATCGTTAATAAGTATATTATGAATGGAGTATCAAAGGTTAGAAAATGTTTTTGGGACTAAATAAATTTCTACGACAGCTATACTCCGTTGACTGACCTAACACTCTTACGCATCTATTGCAATGCCATGTTTGACCTTGGAACAAATTTGAAATGCCGTTCGTGTTATAATTTATAATAAGATATGTAGTACTAAACAACACGCTATGATATTTATTATGTTGCCACAATGTGGTGGGAGACCAGCATCACAGATTCAAAACTTAGTTTTGCATTTTGTGAATGCTTCAAAAAACAATCCTTCAAAGGAAGTATAGCCATGAACCCAACAATCAAAATTCATTGAATCTTCCCTGATTTGGAGTTCATATCATGCTGGCATTCCTTGCGTCATTTGAGACTTGATTTCTTGAAGATTCCATCTGATAGCAAAATGGGCTTCTATGAATATAATCTAGACACTTGTGTCTACCCACTCCTCCACAATTGACAAATCATACCCTTCAGAAAAGCATTCAGTACCCTACCTTGAACTTTTACAACCAATGACATGACACTATTAAATAAAAAATATCTGTTATCATATTCAAACCATACAATACTTCCCACAATTTAACTTCAATGAGATCAGCATTATTTATAATCAAAGCAATTAAAGGCAGGACCATTAAGAATCCCCCACAATAATAATCTAGAATGTATTCCCAATTATACTTGACATTTATGTGTAAAGGTCTATCCAGAAAGCATAATGCAATAAGCAAATTTTTACAAGATCTTGTGGTAACAATTTTTCGAGACTTCCGAACAAGCTTACTGAAATGATTTAAGCAAATTGATAATGCTGCAATTGGTAAACTCAACATAACTGTAAATGTAAAAAAGAACTATTTTTTCTGAATATGAAGCATTCCCTCCTTACACATGCAATTCAAGTGACATGTTAACTGACAAGTTTACTTCATTATGAATAAAATAGCAGACACATCATGAATGAAGTAGCTGACATGGATTTCAATTGTAAAACTTGGCTATACGCACACTCTAAAAGTCCAATCAATATCAAACTTAGCCATATAATATAACTTCCAATGAAGGATGACTCGTGCTATTAACTATAAACACGTGAATACTGCTGTGAACCATATATGCTATCTGGCAGGTAGAGCCTAAAATATGAGGAGCTAATTTAATCAGATTGTACCGAATAGTGCTTTTGGACCTAAAACAATAGCTTGTATGTCTTCCAAATGGCTTAGCAAGGTCATGTTCTTATGCCTTTCAGAATCCCAAACGGCTTTCTGCAGAAGATGGCATCCCTTGTGTGCTACTATGAGATATTAAATGCAGGGTATGACATCCTCAAAGCCAAACTTTAAAAGGATACAAGCAAGTAGATAAGATAAAAATATGAAAATGGACGCCCATTGAAAACAATCTGAATCCTTGGAATAATGACATAGGCCATCACGTTGGAGGCTAAGAACGCTTTGAAGTCGACAAATTCATTTGCTGCTAATGAGAATTGAAGCAAAGCATATAGCAGCTTCCTCTAGTCATCTTCCAGGCTGGCCTTGACTCTCAAGTGACAAGTCTAAAACTAAAATTGATGATGGCAAACCAAAAAGCTGCTATCTATGATTCACACACTATCAGAAGACTTGATTCTTCAATCTACGAAACAGCAGTCAAAACTTTGTAACATTTCAGGCCACTAGCTGCTGATATCTTTCAAGGCTTTCTATAGATCCAATGCCACGAAAACTAGCTCAGAGCCTGCATATGTACCCAAAGGAAAATCAAGACCTACTTGTTAGCATGTCAAGAAACCCCAAAAAGATAATGGCAAGAAACTATATTGTTTTCCTACAGGTTCCCCAACATCCAATGCTAAAAGTCGCACACTTCTTTCAGTACCTCTCCTCTATATGCATCACACACTAGATTGCTCAAAAAAATTCTTTCATGATATGCTCTCAAACCATTTATGAATATGCAAAAACTAAGAGCTACGATGTATCATATATTTATTACTGGTTGACAATGGCTGAGCTCGTAGTAATGGACAGAAGACGTGCAAAAATCCTACTTTCTAATTAGCAGCAGAAAAGCTGATGACACCTAGGGAGCCCAAAACCTCGCAGTTAGCTGAACTAGTTAATGAAATGCATTTTGGTGATTTCAGCCATGATCTTTGGACTAATTAGAGAGCTGCACACTCACAATGTATCCAAGAGGATTTTGAAACAGCTACAATGTTCTTTGAAACTGATGTAATGATAAAAAGTGCAAGAGTCATCTCAAAAGCTCCCATCGAATTTCAAAATTCACATGCACAAACATTGAAATTTCATGCTTTCCTAATAAATACAGCATCCAACCTTCAAATTGCATTTACCTGGTTAGTGTAACACACTTCACTGGTCTCACATGAGGGTGCTGGACTTCTGATTTGCAAAACGCTTCTGTCAGCCTCCAAACTTCGAGCGCGCCCCACCTTCCCATATTATCAGATTGACCAACCATAACCACATAATTAGGCTGGGAGATAGTCAAATACTTAATTTCATCACTTTCAGAAGAGTGATTCCAAATGAAGTATATCTCTGCCGAATCTCTCAAATTTGAAAATTTAAGACGGATTATTTTGAAAAAATGCAGAAGTACGAATGGTTGCTAGGCCAAATTTGGCTGGTGGTTTTGCAACACTGGATAAGCCAACCATCTAAAAAATCACCTTCAGAGCTCTCAGGCTTCCTAGGCCTATTGTAACAATCATAGATATTTCATTGCTATATCAGGCACATGTGGAACGTCCACATTTCAATTTTCTTTTAAAGAGCCCATCATGCCATCATTTTAAAACAATCTCCTCCTTCCCAAACTCCTCTCCTCCTATGCTGCAGACCCAGCCCCAAAACACTCTCCATTTTTTGCTAATTTTTGTGGGTGAGGGTTTTGTAATGTCCTGGAAATATCAGAAAGTCTAAAAGCATACCCAGCACACCATAGTCACATCGGAATGCATTCTGAAGGAGGTAGCAGAGAACAGAGCTCTATATGAAAATTGCAAAAAAAATTTATGAGAAGGACCAAAACCCTGCAGTCCCAGCCACGCAAATTTTAAGCGCATTGTGTTTTTGTGAACAATAATAAGCAGTTACTGATTCACTGCACACCCAACTTGGGATGAATGAAACAACACTTCGATACGAGTTACTGGCACAGCCCAACCAGAATTGACCCTTATAACTGACTTGACAGGTGATGCATCAGTAATATCTGTGACCTAGGCCCCTAGTGAACATTAATCTGCAGCTAGCCAATGATGGATTGTACCTAGCATGGGTTCTTGAAATAATTATATACGAATAATATTGATCAGTATCGAGTGTACCAAACACGAGTTCATTATAGCCCTTTGAACTAAAAAAGGGCCCTTCTTTTTTCATAAACATGTTTGCTAATCAAGATTGATTGAATAACTGGTAGTCCTATGTGGCAGTTCACCCTAGGTTTGCCAAGTATTGAATCCTAGCTCGATAAGTTCCACTTAGCCCTAGCGCAATAAACCAAGAGACAAGTGATATACATGCCTCTAGAAGGCCTGAATTTAAATTCTGAATTTGTTTGAAGCTTTACCTTGAAAATTTACGCGAAACCTTTCCAAGCATTGTATGCAATGTCCTCCATGAATTCCTTACTATCTCGTAGTTAACTCCAACTATAGTTGTAGTCTATCTACCACTTAAGAACCCAATAACAAACCAAACATAGCCATTGGACCACTTGACTCAAGATAGGACTAGTGGACATGGTGACGACCAGCAACCGAACTAGGCACCCAACATGAGCTCGAGTAGGATGTTTTACCAGTGGCAACCCAACGTGCCTGCACAACCTCACTTGTTCAGGCGGGACAAGAATTACAATTGCGCACCTAGTCGTTGGGAGATGACTTACTCGGTGTTAAATGGATTTCAGAATTAGTGGACTAGGAAGTTTGAGCTAGTCCTTTATGGCCGTAAGCAATCAGTCATGTTATTTAATTTGAGGGGAGACAGGAATAATCTGCTATAGTGTGCTCTCACACTCACTATATTAGTGTGTTGCTTGTCATTTTCTTACATTATAGTGCTTGCATCTTAACCTACATGGAATGTGGAGCACACAGAGTGTTCATTCCAAGGCTAGACTAGTATGTACGCCCCCTTAGAAAATGAGTTTGGAAGAGGAACTCAGTAGGTAAAAGAGGTGTTTGCACTTTGCTATTATCAGCGTTTAAAAGCTGAGGTTAGTTTTTGGATTGTTCTGAATACTTCGTGATCAGGATTGCCCATTATTTTGTGCATGGATTGGCATAGACTGTGCGCATCAGAAAGGAAAGGCCCTACTATGAGTCCACACAGGGGTCTGCCAAGAGGATAGAAGATATACACTACTAGGATGTCTAGACATATCTATGTCAAATGTTTAGTATGGGCCAAAAATTAAAATGCTCAAATCAGTGTGACCGGATCTCAGACACGCATTTGTATGCTGTGGTAATGCCCAAGTTGAGAGAGGCCTTTGAGCTATACCCAAGGTAGTATAGGTTGATATTATATATGCCAATTAGGCTGGAACAGAAGCTATACAAGAATTGCATAGAGTAGCTAGATCACTTTGCAGCATCCAAAAGTATAATTATGAATCTAGCCAGGGTCGTTTTGATTGTGCAAAGCCGAGACATATAGGCGCTGCACCACCTGCACCCCCCCTAGATAAAAATGGGGTCCAAATTCGCGCCAATAAGGGCCCAATATTTATGCCCCCAACTGTATGCACATTGCACTCACATCTCCAGTAAAATGATTGCAAAAGTGATCATCTTAATAGCCCAAACTGTAGCATTTGCCATTAACAATTACTGAGAACCAGAGCAAATAACAACCAAAATTACCAAATAGCTACTGACTTTTATTAGTTTGTACCCTATCTACTGCACTTCTGGGAGGCAAAATGCTGGTTTGAACCATTGCTCCCCTAAAAAAATTTCAGCCATAAGCTATTTTTCCAAAAAAAAAAAAAAAAGAAAGAAAAGAAAATTTAAAGATTTAAAATTTAAAGAACCCAGCGAATCGCAATTCGCTGTGAACCGGAAAAAAAAAACTTATATTTTTTTTGGAAGAAAAAATGGTTCGAACCCGTTTTTTTTTTTAATTTTAAAAACGGTTCGAACCGTCCATGAAATTGGTCCAATCAAATTTGAGGGCCCATATGTCACTAAGCCAATCAAATTAGGAGTAAAAGAGAAGGGGGGTCCAATCACGTTTCACTCCTCTCCACCTCGAGTTGCTACTAGTATGAGTGATAGATCCATGGATCAAGAACCCTAAATCACAGGTGACAGGTATTGTTAGGTAACAAGACTTAGGAGTTGCACGTCAGAATTCAAATTTCACTATCGATTAGTCACGAAATATAATGTACATGTTACCCATTAACACTAAGTAGTAAGAAAGCACTTCTTTTTGACATAATTGAAGGGTAGAAACTGAGGGAGGGGGGGGGGGGGGGGACCCTAAAACCGATTACCCGATTCGAACCTGGAAAAGTCAATTCTTTCCCGATTCAAACCCAATTCAAACACAGTTCGAAAAGGCAATTCGAAAGGTACCATTAAACATTGTTCCATGGTAACTCATCCCTTGATATGTTGGATAGTTAAGAGATAGACCAATAACCCTTGCAACAGATGCAATTGGCATTGTCTAAGGTCAGTGTTCACACAGGAAAGTATGTCAGTTGCATGGCAAGAAGCTCACCATGACAGCAAAAATATTCGACACATCAGCAAGATGTGTATGTAACAGTTCATGCACTTAAGATGTAGTGGCAGTATTTGTATGGTACTGAATCTATGCATGTAATAATAGTTACACCTAACAGTATTTCTGCAATCAACCAGAGGATCACAAAGCTATGTAGACTGAGCTTATACAAGAGTTTAACTTGGAATACTGGTACTGAGCAATGAACGAAAGAAAAGACAATGAGGTGATTGATGCACTACCATGGGCATTGTATTGATGGTTTAGTTGAGTCAGGCCACAAGCAATGATCTTGGGAAGGAGATTGGAGAAGCTTAAAAAAATCCACATTGCTAGGGTGTGGCCTGCATGCAAGAGTTGAAACCGGTCAAGTGGGAGAGTTAGCTTGTCCCGCCACTTCCATGGAGGCACACAGTTTACTAGCACACACAAAGCATGAAGGTATGCTTAGAAAAATGAACAGGAATTTGTGCCAGATGTATATGGACTTACTATTAAAATCCTTTACAACTGTCATGAGTCCCTAAATAGGACACTCGTGTATGAGTGTTTAATGTTGGTAGGAGGCACTAATTCTGAGCCACAGATCTTAAAATCAGAAAGTACATCCAATGTTGTGCCCCTTATTGCATGAACGAGGGAGAGTGAGAGCAAGCAAGTCCTT
>MU832909.1:0-64545 GCA_029204225.1 Diphasiastrum complanatum | reverse complement strand
GTGGTCATGATGAGGCATGGAAGCCTCGGTTTTTTCAGTTTTTCTTGCAGCCAAACTTCATGCATGTGGACTTTGCATACCCAGGATCAACATCAGACATGCAGGAGGTACATTGGCATAGTAGCAGGTTGGTGGAATATTTTTCAAAGGCATTTGGAAAAGATTTCTATCAGAGAGAACTTATTAGGATTTGGTAAGCATACTGCTATGATGGATTCTTTGTTCATCTTCACTTCAAATGCAAAGCAAAGAATCCAAACTCAAAGGATCTTCACCAACATTAGATAGATATATTTTTAAGGAGGAGTGCTAAAAATTGTAAAAGATATCTATCATCTGTTGTTAATATTTGGGGGATCCTACCCATGTAAATATTTTGTACATATCCAAGGTATGGTGAATTGAGAACATATCCTTGTAGAATAGGGCGAGTTTGGTTAGGTAGATCAAATTCCAGTGACATACATAAAGTCTAGTTGGTCTAGTATGATATGCAATAATGTTGACAATGTCTAGTTTGACATGCATATAGAGATTCACATGGAATTGGTCAATTATGAACTTGTAGAAACTCGAGCCGCAATAAATGCATAATGTCTTAAGTTTTCATAGTGACATGCAAAGCATGCAATCACTCTAATGGACACATGCATGTAGATTTGTACATGGCTAGTTGAGAAATTGCCATTTGGAGAAAGTAGGTAGAAGTTAGGTGCAACCTATGCATGCTAGCAGTTAGGTGTCAAGTTAATAGTTCTTTGAACTTGAATAGGTGTAGGATGTGCATTGAATGCAAGGAGTACCACGAATTTTGGCTCTCCTATATATGTACATATCATTTTCATTCACAGAGTAATGAAGAACCAAAGTTTTGTAGATATCTCATGCTTGGTTGGATCTAAACTATTTTTTTCTTGTTATCTCTCTAGCTCTCTCTCTCTAACTCGTGTTGAGGCTAATGCTTATGCATTGTAATCTTGTACTTTTAATCATTCTTTGATTCATTTCTATCATAGTCTATTGATTAGCATCCTAGATTGCGAATTAGCCATATCTTCTGAACTAGATCTTGTTGAACAATCTAGAATCAGGGTACTGTGCCAATCGCAAAGCTTAATCAAGATCAGTCACTCTTGTGGACATTTCCCACACGTGTGAATTTTGGAATTTTCAACAGTATCAAGAAGAACGCATTTTCTGTTGTGAAAATCATTGTACTTCTTCATGATTAATATAACATTGTTCCAGAAAATCAGATCGTGTATGTGTGAAGTGTTCATGCTTGCAGATTGATTACTTTGTAGATTACATTTTTTTTCATATGACTGATAGCTCTGTTCGATTTTTGCTCTGATGATTGCACCTGTAATAACACTTCCACAAAGAGGGGAGGAAGCAAGGATGTTCAAATCTCATTTGGGCATAATCTCCTCCTCCTATTGAACATGGAAATATGGTACAAAGGGTGCCTTTTTATGGATGGGGAAGGCCCTTGCCCCTTTCTCCTATTGGTTAATTACAATGGCAAGGATCCTAATCCAAGTCTCCTAAACTAACACAAAATGAATCTAATGGTTCCTTAAGAAAGCACAAGGGCACTCACATGATTCATGTGAGTTCTAATTTGGGCCCTTTAAGCTTTTTTATTAACAACTTGACTTAGGGCCTCTAATGTCATTTTAGGGTTTTAGGCCCCTAGTCACTTATTCCTAATTCTACAAGTTCTGCAAAACCAAATTGCGTGCTCATTGGGTTGGGCTTATACACGTAGGAAGCCAGTGCCCTCGCACTTATTGCTCTACATGTACAATGTATTGTGGTGGGGACCACTAAGTGCCCAACAGTATCCCCCACCTAAATAGGTGACGGTCTCACGACACCTGCCTGTGCTTGTTGTGGAAGAAGGCTGTCGACACGTTTATTGCAGATGATGGAGTGCGTCAGGAAAAACGTGGATAAAGATTGCTTACGTAAAATTTGAGGCTTTATTTGATGATGAGAAGCCTATCCTAAGCTCTTCAAGAAGTGTTTGGAAAGGCTGGTGGCGACCAATACTTGCGTAACCTGCTTTCGTTGATGGGTGTAGCAAACGGTGTCCCATCCATTGTTTCTAAAGTCACTGCCCCTTGCGATAAGATGTCGGTGATGCGATAAGGGCCTTCACCAGTGAACTTCAACTTTCCTTTGATCGCCTTTGTCTTGTACTTGAGGACCAAATCTCCTTTTTGAAGATCTTTCTTGTGAAGACGACGATCATGCCAGGCCTTGCGACATGCTTTCTCTGCAGCAAGAGCATGGACCGCTAACAAGCGTGTTTTGCAAACTTGTGTAGCACTTCGTGATGAAGGTGGAGTGATCTTGTATCATCTAATCGTTGCATTGTGGCAATGCGAAGAGATGGAACGAGAAATTCCACCGGCATGATTGCATCTGGGCCATACACCAGTTGGAATGGAGTTTGCTCAGTGTTGTCTTTGTATGCAGCTCTGAAAGCCCACAGAGCAGCGTGTAGCTTGTGCTCCCAATCTGATCTGCTTGCTTCTACTTTCTTTGTCAAAATGCCGCACAGAATCTTATTAGAAGATTCGGCTTGGCCATTGCCTCTTGGGTAGTAAGGCGTGTTGAAACGATGGATCACAAAGAACTCTTCTAATAAGACCTTGATGATCTCGTTGAAAAAGTGAGTTCCCCGATCGCTAACTATCTCCACTGGGCATCTAAAGCTTACAATGATATTTTCGTAAAGGAACTTCGTGGTGGACCTAGCATCCACTACGCGCACTACTTTGGGTTCAACACACTTTGTGAGATAATCTGTAGCCATGATAATATATCGGGCTTGGGTACTACGAGCGGCTGGATGAATAGGGCCGATGTAATCAAGTCCCCACTTCTCAAATGGCGCTTGAGCCAATACAGGATGTAACGGCTCATAATCTGCCTTTGTTGGTCTACGCGCTCTCTGACATACATCACAATGCTTGATATATACCTCAGTATCCTTGTGCATTGTTGGCCACCAATAGCCAGATTGTAGAATCTTGCGTACTGTTACATCTGCTGCGAAGTGTTCGCCTCCCATTGCTTCATGCGAGAGAGACATGATCTGACTTGACTCATGGGGTAGGATACAACGACGAATGATATTATCCGCCCCTCTTCGATATAGTTGGCTGGCAATCAGCTGATATGGATGAGCTTTAAGTACAAGTTTTTGTTGTTGCGCCTTGGATAGTGACCGATCTGGTTGGCCGTTCATCAAATACTCAACTATGTCTGCAGCCCAATCGGGTATAGCATCCACGTAAAATAAAGCAGCATCCGGTAGCTCATCATCAGGCTGGGGATCCTTCTCTGTAGATTTGATTCTTGATACATGATCTGCCATATAATGTTGCTTGCCTTTGCGTACCACTATTCGAAAATCAAACTCGAGCAACAAGAGTAACCATCTAGTGATTCTCCTTGTGACTAGGTAGAGCAAAGGTTGATGATCAGTGTAGAATGCAAAATGAGTGGCCATAAGATAATGGCGAAACTTCTTGACCGCAAATATCATTGCCAAGGCTTCTCGCTTAGTCGTTGAATAGTTTATTTCAGCATTGTTGAGTTGTCGACTGGTGAAGCGAATAAGAAAGTCTTTCTTGTACTCGCCTGGTGGGTCAATACTACTCCTATAACAAACTTTGATGCGTCAGTATGCACATGAAACTCAATTTTCCAATTGGGAGGCCATAAGATTGGTGCAGATATAAGTGCTTCCTTCAGCTTTTGGAAAGCTCGTAGGGCTTCCTCCGTCCAATGTGGATCAATTGTCAGCTTGTAGATAGGACGTGCCAAATCTGCAAAGAATAGAATGAAGATTCGGTAGTAATTGGCATGTCCCATAAATACATAGATTCCACGAATCGTTCCAGGGGGTGGAAGATCCATGATAATACGTATCTTAGACAAATCAGTGGCGATCCCGTGTCTAGATACAATAAGGCCCAGGATAAGACCATGTGTGACCCAAAATTGGCATTTCTCTGGGTTCAATGATATTTGAAATATGCGGCATTGTATAAGCACTCTTTCCAACTGAGATAAGTGTTCATCATTAAATCTGTGCATGCAAAGATCATTGAGGAAGATCTCTAGGAATTTCTGTAAATATCTTTGAATGCCTTTTGCATGATGCACTGAAAAGAGCTAGGGGCATTACAAAGACCGAATGGCATGACCTTGTAGACATATGTACCCCATTCAGTAGCAAATGCAGTCTTGTGTTGATCCTCCGGTGCAATCTTCACTTGGTTGTAGCCACTGAAGCCATCCAAAAAACTGTAGGCTTCCTCTCTAGCTACTCGATCCAAGACGCTTTCTGTGAACAGTAAGGGAAAGTGATCCTTCCGTGTCATAGCGTTAAGTGCCTTCAGATTGATACAAATCCGCATTTTGTCATTCTTCTTGGGAACAATGACTATGGGTGACACCCATTCTGTGTGTTCGATTTCATAAATGAAATCGACATTGAGCAACTTTTGCAACTCTTGCTTGATTAGCTCGGTGTAGTTTGGGTTGCAGTGGTAATATCGGCTCACCTTTGGCGTTGCTCCTTCGACCAAAGGTATGGTGTGTTGGACTACAGGTGATGGAATTCCTTTTAGATCTTTGTAAGACCACGCAAAGCAGTCTTTATACTCCATCAGTAACTTCTGCAGTTGGGTGAATTGTGAGGGTGTGAGTTGTGCTCCCACATGAACAATTTTGTCTTCATCTCCTGGCTCTGCTAGATTCATCGGTTGAGTGCGAGCCGGTCCCTCATAGACTTGTTTTTCTTTTTTTTGATCTGCATCAGGTTCCTGTTGCGCTTTCGGCATCATGATCACCACGTCGTCCAAGGTATAACTCTTGAAGTTTTCTGGCACATCATGGACTGGTGCCTTACTCGTTTCTTCCTTCAAAAGGTTGATCTTAGCACAATTGGTGAGTGATATCTTGTGCATTGCTTCTGACATTCCTGAAGCTGATGTCGAAGCTTGGTCGGATGACCCTTGAGCATGCGATTCAGCAACTTTCTTTTTGCCTTATATATTGTTGTTGGTTGTTGCTGTTTCTTTGCTCGTTATCTTCTGTTGAGGTTCTTTAACATTCGCCACATGGTTTCGAATGTCTTCATCCACTGTTGCTATAGCCTCTTCGGGTAAATCGCTCCTTGATCATCTAATTGTATCTTTGCTTTTGTCCATTTTTCTTTGGTATAGGTGCTTTCGGTGGTGGCATCTTGGAGACTTTAGCATGTTGAGATTTCTGAGGCAGTTGAGCTGGTATTCATTGAAATCCATAACGCGTAGAATCCATGTGGTGTAGGATCTGCTCATCTGTCAGCTCAGCTTCCTCGTCATAGGACAATGCATGTTGCCAAGGAACTAAATCATCTTCAACAAGTTCCGGAATAGGTTCTGGTGACAGCCATGCTACGTTTATCATGTTCACCCCATATGAGATAGGCATGTCAAGGGTAAATCCTCTCGGTGGTAATTCGCTGGGTTCTAAATCTGAATCTGGATCTGGATGACATGTATGCCCAGCCATATAGTCAATAGTTGCCAATGCATCCGTCCACAACACGGTATCTGTTTGTGAATCATAATGAGCATCCATTGAAGCTTTCGGATGATCAATGCTATGGTCTGTTGTGGAAGAAGTGTCATCAACTTTGGGTGGTACATGCTTCACTGCCCATGTGGAGGGATCCACCTTTACTGCCCACTCTCTGTTCTCAAATGTGATTTTGCCAGTCCCCCAATCATGAACTACTTGTGCAATTCATAACCAAGGTCATCCCAACAAAACTTGATGTGCAGTGGGTGTTTCAGGATGTCCATCACCACAAATGTGATGACAAATTGTACCTTTGCTATCATGACTGGAATGTCTTCTACAATCCCCTTTGGCCGCACACATGATTGATTAGCCAGTTTGATGGCGAACTTGGCAGCTTTTAGGCCTTGTAGATTCCACTTCTCATACAAAGTAGTGGAGATAAGGTTGACACCTGATCCTCCATCTACAACAACAGCTTCTTCTCCGAAGAGTTTGTGCTTGATAGGAAGAGTTATATTGTGCTGCTCACTCTCCCAAGCCACTCCCACGTTCAGAACATTGTTGGCTTCTTCAAAATTGGTGCAAAATAATGGTTCTTTGGAAGGTATGTCTGATTCAATGTTCAACCAATCTGACAAGACACCCTTTGCTTGAGGTGCAAGTCGAAGGAATTCTCCAATAGAGATATTCATTCTGCTGGATAAGATGCTCGTCAGTAGTTCCATCCTTGGAGCTTCAGGTTCTGTCATATGGAATGGTTCTTCCCAATGGTGTAGTCGCACGTTCACATCTGATCTGTGTGGTGAACCTTGCGGTGCGTTCGCATGTTGATCTCTTTCTGGTGCAGTGTCTTGAGGAGCTGTCGGTTGATGTGCAGCTTGAGCAGCTTCCTCCGCTTGTGCTTCTTGTATCCAATGCTTGATCTTCTGATATCATCTTTGTTCATCCTTCATATTCAGATAAGGTAATCTCGTTCCTCCTGATGTTGAAGGTTGGTCAGCTGGCACTGATACAGAGTGTGGTGATGATGGAGCTACCTCCTTGCGCCTTTGTGCTCGCGTAATAGCTAACACTGGAACGTTACAATAGGGAGGTCTCCTTGGTATAGTTGAGTGTGGAGTTGTGCTTGGGAGTGCTGATTGAACTACAATCCAATTCAATGGTGTGCTGGTGCTGGCTCTCAATGGACAATTCTTGTAGCAATGTCCATATCCACACTCGCGATAGAAGGGCGTATAAATTCTTTTGTTTGGACATTCTGCAATCCTATGTCCTTCTCCGCATCCATAACATCCATATAATCTGCCCTGTTGGCGTTGTGGCTGTGCAGCATATGTGGCATAATACTCATTAATAGCAGGATCGATGAATGGTTCATCAGGTACATACCATTGTTGCATTTCCTGTTGGGAAAATGTTTCAGCTTCTGCCGTTGTGAGATTCACCTGGGCTGGTTGAGGATTATTTGGCCCTGGTGGTGCTGGTAGTGCCATTCTTTGTTGTTGAGGGCCTGGTCCAAGCCTTGGTGCTGCATTAGGTGCTCATTGATGGTAAGCATAAGAGGTCTGGAATTGAGTTCTCTTTTGCTGTATGATCCGTGGGTTGTAGGAGCAATACGTAGTGTCATGCGAGGACGCATTGCACAGATGACAATATCTGTGCGTCAGTTTCAAATTCTGTTTCAAATCGGACACTCGTTGGAAGTGTGATTTTGGGTACAAATGGGACACCAAACATTGTCCCGTCGAGGATACTGCTACTGATAAGGATCTGGTTGTGGTGCTATAGTATTTTAAAGAGCCTTCAATTTTTGGTCAAATTGGACTGTGAGCTACTCCATCTGCTGCTTGTGTAACTTCATGATCTGTTCCATCATCGATTCATTGGACAAGCTTGTAGAGACTGAGGGTGATGCAATTGAAGGAGTTGAAGCATGAAGAGATGTAGTTCCTGGTGTAGAATCATCATCTTATCCTTCATCTTCTTCTCTCATTGCATCTTCCATAGTTTCGTGCAATGTGGCATATTGCTCCCATCTTATCAGCTCTTGTCTGATGCTTCTACGTAGTCCCGCTAGGAACCACATAATGATCGCATGATCAGGAGTAAGCTCCGCATTACACTTGGATCTCAGGTGTTTGATCCATTCGATGTAGTCTATGACCCTTTCTCTTTTTGCCATCTTGATTTTGCTAAGCAAGAGGAACGGGTCTTCAAGAAACTTCCGCGGCTTACATCTGGTGATTAAAGCTGCTTTTACCACTTCCCAGTCTGTTCGTTCTTGTGTCGTCTGATTGAAAAACCAATCTAAAGCTGCTCTTGTCAAGGACATTGGAAACAACTTCCGTTTTTCTGCCGAGGTGGTTTCACCATAGATCTCGCATGCTTGCCCATAGATCTGCAAGAATCTGATAGGATCTGTGGATCCATCAAATTTGGGCAATTCCAATCTGGGAGATCTTCTGATTGCTTGTAGAGGTACTGCTGGCATAGGAATATTTTGATCCATTGGATTTGGCTGATTTGGTCGGATCTCTTCCATTGCTGCTTGATGTAGCTCTAGATTCTCTGTAGGTAGTATTCTACCAGATCTCAATCTCATTCACTGTGTAGATTTGATACAATGTGAAGGTATATGGCAACAATGGATCTAAGTGGATCTTGTTTGGGTGCTGATCAGTGGTTGATGATTGGAAGGGATGAAAGGAACACAAATAACTAACAAATTTTACAGGATGACATTTGAAATGGTTATTGAGAGATGAGTGTATGGTGGCACATATTTGAATGGAGTTGATCACACACAAAAAAATGAATGCTGTAACGATGCAGTTGACAACAATGGTGAGTGATAGATGGCCTCGATGGTGCCGGGGCGGGTGGGGTTTGGGGTGGAAACCATTTGGAAATGATTTGGAGTGAGAACCTTCGTCGAGCTGCTGGGAAGTATAGATTGATGATCAGAGGGCTGGCGAAGATTAGGCAAATATTATCATGGCAAAAAATAGTTTGGCGAAGTTTTAGAAGGCAATTTAGCAGTTTTGAGAGCTTGAAACGTTCGCTGGACTAGTTATAGGTAATATTAAGGTTGGCGATGGTTCAAGGGACTTAAATTTCTCTCTGAGTATTGGAAACGTTCGCCTGACCACTTATTCTCAATATTAACCTTCGCCGACTTCACTGAAGCTAGAAAACATGGAAAAGTAGCTACTGGCAAACTGGCGAAGGTTTACAGTAAGTACTTTTGCAGATATTGAAGTTGGCGAGGGTTTTGATGGCAAATTCCTATTTTTGGTGAGCAAGAACCTTTGCCAAAGCTCGTACACTCAGTATTAACCTTCGCCGACCTCCATGATGGCTCTGAAGCTGAAAATGAAGCTGGGCAAAGGTTGTCTGGGGTGTTTTGGGCTACTTTGAGATTCTGGACATTTTTTACAAAGGTTTTTCCATTTTTTTGGGCTATTTTTTTGGCAATTTTGACAAACTGACTGGGAAATAAAGGGATACCAGCAATCGTAGTCCACCAACATACCATATCCTTGGTGGATGGAGCAGTCCCCAAGATGAGCCATTACTATTGTTGCAATCCTAATTATATGAAGTTCATCAAACAAGAGTTGCAGAAGCTACGTCGATTTCATCTATGTGTTGGAGAATACCATGATCCAACTCTAACATGAGAGTGGATGAGCCCTCGATGCATACAAGCTATGTTTATCTGGTCACATCTTACTAATTGCTGGATCTATACCTTAGATTACATAGCCATGCACAAAATTGTAATAAATAGAGCCATCTTTGTTTAAGGACACGTTTGCTGTCATTAAAGCGTGTGATGTCTATCAATGAGCCAAGAAAAATACCAAAGTAGACTCCACGCCACTGACTCCCATTATAGAAGGCGAAGCCTTCCATAAGTGGGTAATTGACTTTGTTGGACCAATCAGTCCAACAACAAAACATACCCAAGCTCTTTACATCCTCATAGCCACAGATTACGCCACTAAGTGGGTGGAGGCTCGAGCAACGAAGGACGCCAAATCAAAAATAGTTGCACATTTTCTTTACGAAAACATTATTACACGTTTTGGCTGTCCCATTGAGCTAGTTAGTGATCGCGGCACACATTTTTTAAATGCTATCATTGATAACCTGCTACGCCATTAGCTTGTCGTTCACAAAAAAAGGACAACGTACTACCCTTGATGTAATGGCCAGGCTGAATCAACTAACAAGACGATATGTAAAATTTTGACCAAGATAGTTGAAACCAGTCGCTCTGATTGGGAAACAAAACTTTTCTCAGCTGTTTGGGCTTAGCGCACCACCCCGAAGAAAGCCACTGGGTGGGTTACCCCTTTCCACTTAGTATATGGTCAAGAGGCGGTAATGCCCATAGAATTCTTAGTACCTTTGCTAAGAGTCATGGAAGTTTTTTCAACAGATCTCTGTGAAAAAGCTACAATAGAACAACAAGTCAAAACCAGACTATTTACGTTAGCCCAGTTATGCGAGACGAGACTAATATCTTACCACGCACAACTAGTTAACAAACGACGCCAAAAGGCCTGGCATGACCGTCACCTATGCAATAAAGATCTACATTTAGGTGACCAGGTGCTTCTTTATACATCAAAGAAGCACCCCGACAAATTGAAATACAGAAGTGAGGGACCGTATGTTATCAATAAAATCTTTCCTAATGGTGCAATCCAGTTGCAAACACTTGACGGAATCCTCCTAGACACTATCGTAAACGGTGGTCGTCTAAGGCGGTATTACGAAGAGTTGTTTTTTGTTGAACCAATTTAACATCTTTTTCCTAGTATATATTTTACATTTTTTATTCTTTCTTTCTATTTTCCTTATGTTCTTACTTGTAGTTCTAATTTTGCATGCCTATTTTTCACCTCGTTCCTTGTTTATACTTCATACCATTACTTATGTACTTTCTATGCGTTCTCTTCTTCCTGTACATACTCATGGGTCATGGATGTTCTAGATCAACAAATGATAGGCTACACCATCAAAAATGATTCTCACACTTTAGCCACCTCATCTCTGTCTAACTGGTATCTCAGGCATACAAACATTCCTGGGGATACAATCTTTTCATAAGAACTTCTGAACTGGGCCACAGTCATATTTTTCCCTTGAAGTTCTTCACTTGCATCACACAGATCCATTTCTTCATTTTGGGATTTTGTCAAATCTCAACCGACGAGATCCGCTCAAATCTCAACCGACGGAATCCGCTCAAATCTCAACCGGTGGGATCCCCTCAAATCTCAACTGATGGGATCCGAACAAATCTCAATTGACGGGATCCGTTCAAATCTCAACCGCTAGGATCTGCTCAAATCTCAACCGACGGGATTCGCTCAAATCTCAACCGCTGGGATTCCCTCAAATCTCAAGCGACGGGATCCGCTCAAATCTCACTCGACGGGATCCGCTCAAATCTCAACCGACGGGATCCGCTCAAATATCAACCGATGAGATTCGCTCAAATCTCAACCGACGGGATTCGCTCATATCTCAACCGATGGATTTTTATCAGATCTCGACCGATGCAACTCTCTCAGATCTCGACCGACCCGACTCCATCAAATCTTGACTGATGCTTCTCATTCAAAATCCAATGAACAAATACGTCCCATCGCGTCCGAACCCAACCAACGGCGTCCACAAATGCCATCACCTCGACGCCATTTGCACCTCAACGAAGTACAAACTCTGGAGTTGTCTGGCGACGATCTACTGGCAATTTTTTGGCTCTCCTACATGATCCTAGCGCTCTCTCGTTCTGTGCATCAGTTGTTGCTTCCACACCATCTCCACCCAGTATCAGCCATCCCATTGTGAGCGCCATCACAAATAGTCTATAAACCTAATATCGCCAGTGGAGAACAAAGCATTTGAAACATTTCGCATGCTGAGAGGTAGTGTCACGCAAGCATTCGCTTCCATTACACTATTGAGTATCACATTTTAATCATACACACTTTTCTTTTATCATCTCCAAACACCCGTTTTCACCAAAAGCTACTTTCTTTACATCTCTTAATATCTTCATCCCTTCTGCTTAGTCACAAACATATACCGACATCTTCTTTTTTGGAACTTTTACCTTCCATTGTTCACACCATACTTTGTTTGCCACACATCCTCCATACCCTTCTATCTACAACACCTCCACTTTCACACACCTTCCTTCCAACCTGATATGTGACCTATGTTTAGATGGACTGCATGGGAGGTTGCATGGTTTCATGCAAAGACTTCCTACCCCTATGTATATGGGATGGGACACGACTTCTTCCATTCTAAGCTTTTGGATCTAGATTTTCAGTTTTCTCTCCTCTCCTCTAGTATTCACTTGCTATGGCTCGGGGGTGAGATGTGACAAAATTTCCAGAATTCACACGTGTGGGGAATGTCCACAGTGACTGATCTTAATTAAGCTTTGTGATTGGCACTATAACCTGATCCTACATTGATCAACAAAATCTAGTTCAGAAGAAATGGCTAATGCACAATCTAGCATGCTAATCAATAGAATATAATAGCAATGATCAAAGAATGAATAAAAATACAAAATTTCAATGTATGAGCATTAGCCTCAACATGAGTTAGAGAGAGAGAGAGGTAGAGAGATAACAAGCAATATTTGTTTAGATCCAAAATGACATGAGATAGCTACAAAACTTTGGTTCTTCATCATTGATTGTGGGAGAGCTACACATTTATGGAGATTGAGGTAGCTTGAGGTAGAACCATATCTACCCATTCCAAAATGATATCTAAAGTGACATCTAGAGTCTATGTGACATTTGTCACTTGTCATGCATGAAATTCTACCAACTTTTTACAAGTGTACTAGTTCTAACTAGAAATGTCCAAATCATCATGCATGTGTCCATTAAACTTTGTGCATGCCTTGCATGTCACTATGGATCACTTACAATTAATGCATGTGAGTTGCCACGAGTTTCTACAAGCATAATCATGCTAATTGTATGTCTACAAACTATATCCAAATTGAATTTATCAAACTAGATAATACATAACCATGTAGCTTGAGTTCTATGTAGGCCAAACTTGGCATTTTGCATTAATGAGCTACATGCACAACATTTGTAGGAAGCCAAGAAATCAATATGGATTGTTTTTCAATTTTAACACTCCTAAAAATGATCTATATTGATTTGAACATGGATCTTGGTATAACTCCAAGGTTGGCTCTATGCTTGTTGAAGGAAGTTTTGCTCAAAGGTTTGGTGAGCATATCTGCAATGCAAGATGATGTGTCAATGTGCTACAATTTGATTTCACCTCCAATGAGCTTTTCTCTCACGAAGTGATGTGCAACTTCGATATGTTTGCTCTTTGCATGGAATATTGGGTTGTTGGCAAGGGCTTGAGCTGAAATTTTGTCACACATGATCATGGGTATATTTTCTTCCATAATTATCTTTAGCTCCACTAGTAACCTCTTGATCCAAAGCACTTCCTTTGTTGTTGTAGTGAGCGCCTTGTACTCAGCTTCACATGATGAGAGTGATACAGTATCTTGCTTTTTGGAAAGCCAAGACATCAAGTTTCCTCCAAGATATATGACATAAGCACTTGTAGATTTTCGATCTGCTCTATCACTTGCAAAATCCGAGTCAGAATAACCAATAATAGAAAGATCTTCACTTTTATACAATAAACCAAAATCAAAAGTTGAAGATATATATCTAAGCACTCTCTTGGCCTTTTTCCAATGATAAATTGAAGGATTTTGCATAGCCTGGCTCAACTTATGAACACTAAAGCTTATGTCAGGTCTAGTTATTGTGAGCCAAATTAAGGAGCCTATAAGACTTCTAAAAAGTGTGATGTCCTCGAAGGATCTTTCATCACCTTTGTTAGAGTTCTTTACATTTGCTCCATAGGTGTTTCTATACTCTTACAATTCAACATATTGAACTTTTTTAACATTGAAAGAGCATACTTAGATTGACATATGAAAGCTTTATCTTTAAGAAAGTCAATCTCTAATTCTAGAATATAGTGAATTTTTTCGAGATCTTGCATCTTGAATTCTTTTCCAAGTGCAATCTTGGTTTAGTCAACTAACTTGATACAACTTCTTGTCAGAATGATATCATCAACATAAATAAGAAGGATGACAATATCTTTATCAAAAAACTTGACATATAAGGAAGGATCATAGTTACTAAGATTAAATCCTAGTGACTCAAGAAAGGTGTTAAGTCGAGAATACTATGACCTTGGGGCTTGCTTTTATCCATATAAACTTTTGAAGAGCAAGCAAACTTTTCCCTCATCATGGATGAACCCAATAGGTTGATCCATATAAATCTCTTCTTCTAGATAGCCATTTAGAGATACATTAGAAACATCTAGTTGAAGAATTTGCCAATTGAAGAAACAAGCAAGAGAAATTATGATTCTAATTGACACCATCTTTGCAACTGGGGCAAAGGTCTCCTCATAATCAAGTCCATATACTTGAGCAAAGCCCTTAGCACAAAGCCTAGCCTTGTACTTGTTGATTGTGCCATCTTGATTATACTTGATTCAAAAAACCCATTTGAAACCAATGGTATGCTTGTTGGATGGAAGATCCACAAGCTCCCATGTATTATTGGCCATCAAAGCATCATATTCCTCCTTCATGACAAGGTACCATTCCTTTGAGTTGATAGCATCATATACATCCTTCGGCTCCTCATGAGAAATAAAATAGGCACAATTAGTGGAGTTGATTTTGACTTGCTTTCCTCTATCTTCATGGGTAAGCCTTCTAGGCTTGGATCTTTCTCTTTGAGATCTCCTTGGTGAAAAAATTCGAGGTGACTCCTCCTCAAATCTCGGCCCCATCTCTCCATGATGATCTTCAAGGGTGATGATTGGAGTATCTTTGTGAGAATCTTTGAACTCGGCCTTCTCAAGAATGTACTTTTGATCTTCATGGGATATAACATCTCTACTCTCAATTGTAGTTGAGATAGAGGGAATATAGATTCTGTAAGCTTTCTTGTTGGATGCATATCCAACCATGATCCCTTTAACAGAATAAGGATCATCTCTTTTCCTTGTTTCCAAGGGCATATTAACAAAGCAAGTACAACCAAAAACTCTAAGGTGATCTACCTTAGGTCTCTTCTGAAACAAGACTTCAAAAGGTTTTTTTCCAGCAAGAGCATTATGAGGTAATCTATTGCACAAATAGTTTGCACAATTTATAGCTTCACCCCAATATTCAATAGGCAAAGAAGCTGCTACTCGAATTGCTTTAGCACATTCACATAAAGATATGTTTTTCCTATCAATTACTCCATTTGGGGATGGAGAATAGGCACAAGAAAATTCTCTCTTTGTTCCTTTCACCTTCACAATAATTATGAAACTTGTTGGAGATATATTCACCTCCTCCATCGCATCTTAAAGCTTTAACTTTGCAAGAAAACTGTTTTTCTACATAAGCTTTGAAGATAAGGAAGTGATAAAAAACCATAGCCTTTGAAGAAAGTAGATACAACCAAGTGTATCTAGTAAAGTCATCAATAAAGGTGACAAAACATGTTGCACCACCAATACTTTTAGAAGAGAAAAAATGTACATTTAAATGTATGAGTTCCAATGGAAAAGTAGTCTTTATAAAAGACTTCTGATATGGCTTTCTGTGTGACTTTGCAATGGCACAAGCCCCACAAGGCTTTAAATATTTAGAAAGAGATTTTGGAAGACCAATAGCCTTCTCCTTCTTAACCATAGAAGACATAGATGTAAAGTTAGGATGTCCCAACCTTCTATGCCACAGCTCCTCCTTAGATAACAAAACAACTTCGCAAAGGTTTGCATTCTCATAAGAATTCAACTTAAAGATTCCACCACATCTAGTTCCATCAGCAAGGATCTCATTTTTCTCTTGATAAAACAAGTATTGGAGTTGAACTTTACATCCCAACCATTATCAAGCAACTTTCCCACACTAATTAAGTTCTTTGTAAGTTTTGGAATGAAAAGAACATTAGAAAGTGCAAGAACTTTTGAAGAAGCAAGTTTCAATGGAATGTTGCCAATTCCTTCTATTGGACACTCATGATCATTAGCTGTGTAAACAGATCTCTTGAGTCCTTTGAAAGGTAAGATTGAGTCCAATGACTCCTTTGAACAGCACGTATGTGAAGAGGCTCCACTGTCTATGTACCAAGCTCCATCTTTCTTGAAAGGTGATGAAGAAAAACTGGACACCATAAGTGATCCTTCTCCATCACTTGCAATAGAATCTTCTTCAATCTCTTTGAGAGATTAGCTTGCTTGAGTTGGTTTTTCTTCTTAAAGCAATTAGAGGCATAGTGCCCCTTTTTGCCACAGAAGAAGCACTTCACTTCCTTCTTCTTGGTTTTTGAGTTAGAGGGATGAGATGTTCCATCCTCTTCACCATCTTGATCTCGATCTTTGGCTTTGTCTTTGTTGTATGCTTGAGAGAATTGGTTCTTATTCCTTCCTTTCTGCTTGCCTTTGACAAAGAGGGCTTTGTCACTTCCACCATGTTCAAGTTTGTTCATCCTGGAGAGTTTATAGCTTTGTCTAGATTCTTCAAAAATAAGAATTCCTTGGAGAGTTTCTAGATTAGGTCACTCCTCCTTAATAGCAAAAGACTAAACAAGATTATCATAGTCATCTCTCAAGCCATTCAGTATGACTTGAACTAGCTCAACTTGGTTAATGGTAACACCAACATAGGAAAGCTCTCTATGTAAATCTTTAACTCTCAAAACATAGTTAGATGCACTCTCTTCACTTCTTTTAAAACTTTGGAAAATCTGATTCCTAAGAGTGAGTATTCTAGAAGTATTCTTTGCTTCATAGATGGTGTTTAGTGCATCCCAAGCTTCTTTGGCTGTAGTGCAAGATCCTATCTCTCTCAAAATTTCATTAGATACATTCATCTTAATGAAATGTAGAGCCATTCTAGCTCTCTTCTTATATTTAGGAATTTCAACCTGTGCTTGAGGCTCCTCCTCAACACCAAGCACAATATCCATAACATCGTGGAGAATCAAAACAGACTCCATTCTAAACTTCCAAATTGAGTAATTAGAAGTGTTTAGTCTTTCACTGGCTTCTAGAAGATATCCTCCCTGAGATGCCATTATAATGAAGACTTCTTAGTTATTGGATTGAGATAGGTTTGAGCTTGTTCCTATCAGACTTAGAGTTGCTGCTCTCTTCACTATAGGTATTTTCAAGGTTGAACTACCTTCCTATGTGAAACACTTGCAACTATATTTGAGATGAATCTCAAATATACCACAAGACAAGTTTTCTAGATCAGACACAAAAAGTGGTTTGAGACACTTTGGCTGGTTTGAATTCTACTTTTGGCACGTGTGAAATGCTTCAAAAGAAAACACTATTGACACTCAGAAGGCTCAAATAGTGTTTAAATACTTCAAACTCAGTCTTGATCTACAGTTTCTTGTGTTGGATGCTCAAAACAATGGATTCAGAACAAAGTATAATTGAATCAAATCAAAATGCTGTCACTCGGATTTTGGACCTATCCCTATGCTCTTTAAAAGCTTATAACTCTTGCTAGACACATCAGATTGATTTCAATTTCTATGGAAAGTATAGATCAGATGCTTTCCATCAAGCTATAACACTGCTATCTTTGGATCTATAAGAAAGGAGAACAAAGGGACTGAAAAACTCTGATTTTCACACGGGCAGAATTCCATAATTCCGTACTTCCTCAATTCAGGTCTAAAAATTCAGTTCAAGTCCGATTTGATCCAAATACACTTCAGAGAAGGGTTAGAAAAAGTGCAAAACTGCTTTTTTGCTTGATTTAGCCCTCAGTTTCTTGTACAATCAGAGTTGTTAGCATGCAAAGCTTAATGTGGCTCTGATACCATGACAAACTTTCCAGAATTCACACATGTGGGGAATGTCCACAAGAGTGACTGATCTTAATTAAGCTTTGTGATTGGCACTATAACTTGATCCTAGATTGATCAACAAAATCTAGTTTAGAAGAAATGGCTAATCCACAATCTAGCATGCTAATCAACAGAATATAATAGCAATGATCAAAGAATGAATAAAAATACAAAATTTCAATGT
The DNA here is from genome assembly GCA_029204225.1 of Diphasiastrum complanatum. NCBI lineage: Eukaryota > Viridiplantae > Streptophyta > Lycopodiopsida > Lycopodiales > Lycopodiaceae > Diphasiastrum > Diphasiastrum complanatum. The sequence goes on along the minus strand of MU832909.1, from coordinate 46,809 downwards.
ATGAGCATTAGCCTCAACACAAGTTAGAGAGAGAGAGAGCTAGAGAGATAGCAAGCAATATTTGTTTAGATCCAAAATGACATGAGATAGCTACAAAACTTTGGTTCTTCATCATTGATTGTGTGGAGAGCTATACATATTTATGGAGATTGAGGTAGCTTGAGGTAAAACCATATCTATCCATTCCAAAATGATATCTAAAGTGACATCTAGAGTCTATGTGACATTTGTCACTTGTCATGCATGAAATTCTACCAACTTTTTACAAGTGTACTAGTTCTAGCTAGAAATGTCCAAATCATCATGCATGTGTGCATTAAACTTTGTGCATGCCTTGCATGTCACTATGGATCACTTACAATTAATGCATGTGAGTTGCCACGAGTTTCTACAAGCATAATCATGCTAATTGTATGTCTACAAACTATATGCAAGTTGCATTTATCAAACTAGATAATACATAACCATGTAGCTCGAGTTCTATGTAGGCCAAACTTGGCATTTTGCATTAATGAGCTACATACTTGCATGGTACAACATTTGTAGCAAGCCAAGAAATCAATATGGATTTTTTTTCAATTTTAACAAGATGTTTGGATACATCTCAATTGGATGGGTGGTTTGGCTCCCAAAACCTCATTTTAGTAGCTTTCTTGGTTGGTCATTACAATGATCTTTTACTTTATTTTAGATTTGTTGGAAATAATGTTACTATTCTTCTGTGGATGATATCATTCTGAGTGGAGACAAAAAACAAGATATAGATGATATCAAGATGGAACTCAAAAAGGAGTTTGAGGTGCATGATCTTGGTCTTTTGCATTATATTTTGGGAACAGAGGTATTTAGATCTTCTCAAACTACTTTTATTTGTCATGAGAAGTATGCTAATTCTATTCTTAAAAGATATCATATGGTTGATGCTAAATATATCGATACACCTATGGAGTCAAAATCTAAAGCTTACTATAAGAGGTAATGAAAGATCCTTTAACGACATTACTCTTTATAGTGGAGGTCCTTTCTTCTTATCAGTTAATGTAAAAGAATGTTCAATATGTTGAAACTCTCCTAATTCAGAGACCAAAATTGAATTGCATTCTACGTTTGGCAGAAGACTAATTGGTTAAGAAAGAGTTAGTTGGATGTGACCTGGTAGTGGGAGGACCAACGATATCTGGTTGAAGAAAGTGATAGCCAAGATATTTGATGGTGGGGAAGAAGAAAAGGAGGAGAGAAGACATGAGTTGAGGATGCAGTGAGTGAGTGAGTAGAGATTGGATAGAGTCTCCCATCTCTGATTCTTATGCAGACCTTGAATCACCTACCCAATGTGGCTACACTGTGATACCAGTAGCAAAACTTAACGGTTGTTGGGTCTGTGGGCAACATAGCCATAGGTTCTTTACTTGTGAATTAAAAAAAGCCTATCAAGCTTGTTCTGAAAATTGTGGAAGAACCTATTGTTACAAGGATTTCCCCTCTCAAGAAAAAGAGACTATCCCAGCTAGGCATGTCCAAGAACAAGCAATTCGGGTGATGACAAGAGCTCAATTTCAACAAAAAATATAATTGATGCTAAATCTAGTGATAAGAACATTGAAGAAAAAGGGTCTTCTACTACTTCAATGACGCCTAGATCTTATTCTAGTCCTATAATAGAACAAGAGAGGTATAAGCAAGTTCAAGATGAGCTGCTACGAGAATACAAAAATGAACCTATTCCATTAACTGAGAAAACTATAAAACAACACTACCACAACCCTCGAGCATAGAGATCATATCTGATCTTCTACAGTCTCAAATCATGTTGTCTTTCCATATTGTTCTTAAGTTATCTGAACTTTTACGCAAGTTCATAACCCGAAAATTACATCAACCAGATGAGGATATTGAAATATCTCATCAACCGGAGATTCCATTGCAAGACTAATAAGTTGATGCTACCTTGTTTCAAACAAGAAAAGCAAGAGGCTAGATCACCTTACTAGTAAGTTACAAAGATCATGCTGTTGTACCTGCTATTATCGATAGAATTAAATATCATATTGCTATCTCTTGCTAAACAATGGGGACCTATTGTTTCACCCAAGTATCGGCTGAACTTAGCTGATCAACCATATGGACACATCAATATCATATCCATTAAGATCGTAGATCTGAAGTTTGTAGATCAGATGACACTCTTGAGCTTTCTAGATCAGTTCTTTAAACAAATGAGATAATCCAAGTTCTTTATACAAATGGGATAATACAAGAAACGAAATTATTAGTACTATTGATGAGAGTCTTACAATCTAAAAGGATACTCAGAGCTCTCAACCGAAAGTCATTCACAATTTTTAGATTGTCAGATCATCCTCACAGAATAATCCACTTCCTATGCTCTGCACAATATTAATCGAGAAACTAAAGCAGATTCAACAAAACTGAAACAACCAATTGTTCCTCTTAATGAGCAATAAATAATGGACATATCCAACATCGCTTCTTATTCAAAGCCACATCTCAGTAGAGCCCCATCTCCACTTAAAAATATCCTTGTACATAAAGAGAATCCTGATCTTGACGTACCTGAGAAGTTCATAGATTTCACGATGGGTGACGTTTCTATTGAATTGCCACAATCAAAATGAGAACCAACAAGTGAATCATCTTGATTTGAACCAACAAGTGAATTATCTTGATTTGATGGACAACCTAAAATGGTTCCTTTATACTTGAAAGATCCAGACGAAAAAAAAGATCGATTCGTACATATAGGAGCGCATTTAGATAGACGTCAACAAAGAAATTTAGAAAAAAATTTAAGAAAATATCGTGACATCTTTGCATGGAACTATAAAGAAATGAAAGAAATACCACCTGATATAGCCGTGCACTCCATTCCATTAGAAAAAGATACAAAGCGCAATAGCAAACTCTAAAACAACTCTAAAGAATTGAGCTAGAATGCTCAAGAGTGTTCAAGCTCACAGACTTGAGAGAGAGAACGCTAACTATCTAATACTTGATGATCGATCTTCATGCTTAAGATGTAGGAATATGGACAACTATTTATACTAAGCAATTAGGTCGTCAAATGTGTCATCCAGTTGGTTGTGATATGCTGACTTCCATCTAGTTAGAACATCCAGTTGGCTGTGATGTGCTGGCATCCATCCAGTTAGGACTTCTCAGAAATTACTTGTTGGTAAATCAATACAAGTCGGTGGCTTTGGTCGTACATAGTCTGTCTGTAGATTTGAATGTAAACTGTCATGCAAAAAATGTGAAGGTCTTGCCAAAGTTATTTTCTTAACATTTGAGGCACTTGGCAATTTGTGAAAAAGCCAAAGTGAGAAAAAATGCTGAAAGGTGAAAATTTCGAAAATGTTGACACTCTGAGCCATTTCCGAGTAATTCTGCAGATTGTATAGAAACACAAAAAAATCTACAGGTCTGGATAAAAGTTGGACGAAGATTAAAATGTTGATTAGTCGATTAGTAAGGGAATAATCTAACACTCTCCCTTAATGTGAATCCATGAATGCCTTGACCTTTAAACTTAGTTTTGCACAGAACTTTCTATGTGTATCCAAGAGTGTTTAACTCATGTTATTAAGAAGTTTTATATAGTCATGATCTTTGCTTGTGCTAGAGTCATCTCCTAACTATTGAATTTGACAATTTTCAACTTGTAAAAGGTAATTGTTTGGTATCTAGGTAAATCCACACATGTGAGGGCCTATCCACACATGTGAAATGCATGTGGAAAAATTCAGATCCATTGTACATAACTTTCATATGAGACAAATGTAAGATTTCCTACTTTGTAGGATACATCTTTTATAATGTAGGAATCTAGAAGGTCAACACTAGCCACCAAGTGATGATGTGGCAAATTAGTGGAATCTAAGCCAAAATTAAAAAGATAAATACAATGAGTTATTTCACATGTGCTCCAAGAGGTCTAGAGAGAGATGATGCAAAACATTGTTTGGGAGAAAATCCATGTATATCTCTCTCTTATGAATGATTAAAGTGTGTTAATGTTTAGAAAACTTAAAGCAATCATTTTCTTTTTCAGCAGGCGCCGTACACTCATTTGTTTTTCACACGTGTGAGGCTGTGGAAAGATATTGTTCTTGCTTGAATGTGTAGGAATTTGTCAAGGTAAAGCTAGTTTTGAGTGCTAGTCTGGATCTAGATCAATAATCCAAACTGTCAATCACTCTTATGAGTTTATTACAGATCTAATTAAGATCCATTTACTGATTTTTATCACTAACAAGATTTTTCTTCCTACTAAACAACGTAAATTCTATCTAGACTGAATGAAGATGCCATTGTAAAGACTAATCTAAATGACTATTTTTTCAATACCAAGGCCACTTGTGATTTTGGAGAGAAGGATTTCTTGGAGAATATGTATCTTGAAGAGATGAGAAAGGTGGATTTGTATAGAAGACGTGAGGCCAAGACAGGGAAAAAGCCTTGGTATCTCTTGATCGAGATTATTTTGGAGAGAATGATTTTTTTTTTGTCTCCACGTCAATGCACTTAATTTTGTGTTAGTGTTTGTTGATTTTTTCATTCACTTCATCTCTTTATGCAACATGTTTACAAAAAGGACTTGCAAGCAATGATCTCTGAGTTGTCTGGTTCATTGTCGGATTTGAAAAAAAAAAAAACTACGATCGAAAAAGAGGTATCTAAAAAAGAATATCGACGATGTATCCTTAAAAATTTGACTATCCATCAAATTCTAAATAGATCTATCATAAAATACTTTGTTAGTCTATAAATATGGATTTACTTTTAGTTATAAAAAAAACTGTTCTTGAAGTTGTATAAGTTAACATGTTGGTGTGCTAGCCTGCACATTTTGTATTTTTAAAAAGTGAAATTTTTTTGAAGAATTTTTTGAAAAAATAAATCTCTTTTTGGAGTTGATTCAGCTAGCATGCCGGTGTGTTAGCTGAGTAAATTATAAAATAGAAAAGTTATTTTGACACATTTGAAAACTAAATGTGAGTAAGAACATTATTTCGAAATATTTATCTCAACCTCCAAACATAGTAAGCCAATGTGCTAAGTAAACAACTAAAATAGAAATTGTACAGCCTTTAAAGATAGCATGCCAACGTGCTATATGAAATAAGAAAAAAAAAATTGTAGCCTCCAAGAATAGCACGTCGAAATTTTTTTTTGTAACAAACTACATTCTTAATAATGAACGTTGAAGAAGTAGCATAAAAATGGTGGCACACCATCTGTTATCTATTTGTTGAATGATGGCAAGAAATAAATTCGCAAAAAATTTATTTGTAAAATGTCAAAGCCCTCTAAAAATTATTGCAAAAAAATGGTCAAGGTAGAAAAACATGATCAACCCATATTTGAAAACATCTTGTATATTATATATTTATTTGTTTGGTCATTTTTTTTGTAAAATCTATGTATAATAAATCCACAATTGGGAAAGCCATGGTTCAATGTGCTATGGTCCATACAATTTGAATCCAAGCGATCAATTATTACTATCGATAAGTTGTACCAAATAGCAATTGTGGTAGTACCCGAAGAAAAAAATAATACCATATTTTAAGGCCTGACAATTTTTTGGCAATTCACGTAAATTTGGAATCTTAAATTTAAAAACTAATAAATTAATTGTAAGATACTACATTTTACAAATATTCTAAATTTGAAATGAGTGACACAAAATATTGAAAAAATTTCAATTCAAATCACCAAAAGATACAAATATTAGTTGGGTGCAATTTGTTATTATAAATAATAAATTGTTAGATTAGGTAAATTTAAAATTTTAAAAAGCTTTAATGTTTTTATTTTAAAAAATACAACTTCAAAGAATTTGATATAATTTTAAAAGCTTGCATGCAATTTAATGTTAATATTTTAACATTTAAAAAAATATTAAAAATATAGAATTTTAAAAAGTATGTTTATCTAACTAATATAATTTATCAATAAACTCAAATAGCAAAAAAATCTTTAAAAATCATTTTCAAAAGACAACCATTTTTAAAATAGATACAATTATCTTCTAAAAGAGATAAAAATTTCATATACATAATTTTGATAAATGTTTTTTACAATGCAATAAAAAAATTTCAACTAGATCATTTGGATAAAAACTAATAAGTATACCAATATTTGTATATGTTGGAGCCAATGCATGATCTTGAGTAATTAAATTTATATTTATTAGAGCCATCGTCTGATCTAGAAGTGCAACATTTCTTCCTATCTAAATTTCATTCAGATAATGCACCACTTTATTTTTTCAGCTTTTACAATCTGTCTATTTTTTTCTTGAGCCCACATATCACCTTTTTCTAATCTAAAAAAATTATTTGTAATACACTTCACATTATTTGTGAATTGTCATATTGTTCTTAGGTTTTAATTATAAGTCATATTTTTAATATTTAATTTCCAATTTTTTTTAATTTTTTTAATTTTTTAATTTTTTATTAAATTTTTATTTTAAAATTTTAAAAAAATATCTAATTTTTGATATTTAAATTTTATGTTTTTTATGATTCTCTAATATCTTAATAATATAATATTCTAATTTTTTAGTTTTTTAAGTTTTTTTCATTTTTTAAGTTTTTTAATTTTTTAATTTTAGCTTCTTATTTTTAATTTTTATTTTGAATTATTTATTTATTTGTAACTTCTTATAGTTTTTTTTCGTCAATCTAAATTTTTTCGTTTTTTTTTTTAAATTAGGTTTTAAAAAAAAAAAATTAATTTTAATTTATAAGTTCTCTCTGGACCTATGCTCTGGACCTATGCTCAAAATACGTCTTGTGAGATTGGGAAAAACTTATGTTGCGCACAAGTCTATTGTAAACGCTTGAGCACTCATGCTGAGCATAAGTCCAATGGATCGACCACTCATGCTGAGTATAGATCGAGGACGGACTTATGTTGAGCATAGGTCGAGGGAAGACTTATGTTCAGCATAAGTCCAATGAACACTTATGTTGAGCATAGGTCAAGGGACGACCTATGCTGAGTATAGATCGAGGACGAACTTATGTTGAGCATAGGTCGAGGGAAGACTTATGTTCAGCATAAGTCCAATGAGCACTTATGTTGAGCATAGGTTGAGAGAGGACCTATGTTGAGCATAGGTCACTGAAGAGTTTAAGTAGTCATTTAGATCTTCAATTTCTACAATGGTAGTCAATTCCTCTACTATTTTACAACAGACTAAAAGCGTTTACAATTGGACGATTTTTTCTAGAACCCAAATAAATTTCACATTGTTCGTTTTGCAGAAGGGTTGGTCTGTTAATGTCAATAAAATGAATGTTGGGAGTCTCATTGCACTTTTAGCTTCAAAAAATAGTGAATATCATATATTTTGGATTGTTAAAGTGATTGGCTTCATTCAGAGTGACGACACGTGGGCAAAAATTGTACGTGTGCACTAGATGCGTACCACTTCAAAAAATGCTTTTTTGAAAAGGTATGAGTTACAAATGTTACAATTAGATCCAAAAGGCAAGAAGCAGCATTCAACAAAAAATCAGCCAAAAGTGGATAATGTAAATCTCTAAGAAGTGGATATACTTGCATTTAATTTCGAGTTGACAATGACGAACCATTTACGAAAGTCAACATATTATATCTATTTTACAAAGACGTCTTGGATTAAGTGCACAACTATAATCTTTGACTTGGCATAAACGTAGCAAAGCCACAATATATTTTTGTCAACATTGGATGTTGACTTAGATGAGAATTTGCAAATAGACTATAACAAGAAAGATGAGTCATCAACTTCAATAGTTGACAATGAGAGTTTTGGTAATATTTCAAAGACTGAGTTGAGAGGAGTTAGTAAAAATTTTTCGGAATTTGAATTGTATAAAAAATATTTTAAGTGGTTTCAAGGACTGAGTTGAGAGGAGTTAGCGAGAATTTCTCGGAATTTGAATTGTATAAAAAGCAGTATAAAAAATATTTTCAGTGATTTCAAAATTTGTGGATTTAGCATAACTAGTATCAAATGTATTCTACAAAATTTTTTTTCATGAAAGTCAATTTAGGCTATTAAACACCATAAATATTTGTGTATTTTGTTCATAAGGACATTTTCAAATTTTTATGTTCTATTAAAAAATTTAATGTTTTTGGACATGGTGTATTGATTGTTTTTGGTCAAAATGAATAATTTTCGCAAAGATTTTTTGTAATTTTTGAGAATTTTTTCGTGAAATAACATGTTTTTAAGCAAACATTAGAAAATTGAAAAATCATTGTTCTTTTTTAGGATTTTGACCCATTTCAAAAGATTTCGCGTTAAAAAGACACATTGACTCAAGTTGCTCCGGATGGACAAGGTTAGAACACTTGGATGGCCTAACTTAGTTTACTTGCTAGTTTAGATGTTTTTCTAACTCTACACTAACTCTACTCCACTTTAACTCTAATTCCCACTAACAGTAACCACATACATTCATCAAGATAATAGCTGAAGAGAAATGAGAGAGAGAACTAGAGGGAGGTATCTCATGTGCTCACTAACAGAAAAGTTCGTAAGAATTCTAAAACAACAACAATGCAAAATGGAGAACAAGTAACAAGCATAACAAAAGCATGAGCATGAACACAATAGCACATGAGGATGTTTGGCTCTCCAAAGTGGTAGAGTTTCCTCCTCTCAATTAGCATGTAAGATGGTATACAAGATGTGCCTTTTCATCTTTGGGGTGGCCCTTGCCCCTTGCTTCCTATTGGCTACTTGCAAAAAGGTAGGATTGAAATCCTAGCCCTTCAAACTAATCTATGGTGCACAAAGAAGCACACCTCACCTACCACCAGTTTGACTTTTGACTAATTACAAAACTTAGTAAACTTAAGCTTACTTAAACTTTGGCCCTTTAACATTATTTCAATCACACGGCCCAAAGTCTAGTTTATTCTGAATAAATTATTTACAAGCTATGGGCTTATACATGTAGGAAGCCACGACCCTCGCAACTTATTTCTACTACTTCCAGCTATTTTATTTATTTACACGGAATACCCACAACAGTGTCTCCGACTTGAAGTAGTGCCGGTTCCTCGGCAACATGTTGTTTAGTAAGGACCATGTTTGGCTTTTCTTCGTTGGATCATGTAGCCTGTGACTCCCATGAATGTCAATCTTTTTGTACTTTTCTTATCTTAGAAGGGTAGAAAAACTTGTGGACGCGAGTTAGCCAAAATTGGTCAATCCACGTTTGAAAATTGCTAGGCCAAGGGTGGCCTGATAATGTCGCTCTATAATACACTTGAGCCACTAGAGGTTGGTCTTCACTTTTTCAGACGTCAAGGTTGTGTTAGGATCAAAAAAGATGGGGGGCAAGTGGTGGTTGCATCTGGTGGATACGCCCATCAAAAACTCTAAGTCTTGGGCGAATTCTGCTGCCACGTGGACTATAAGATCAGGGCATGTGATATAAGTTCTAGAAAATTGAACGAGAGCCCTTTTGGCATCTACATCTATGCCCCATCTGTGCTCTGAGTGAAACTTCGGCCAGTCGATTGTCTTTAAGGTAATTTGGTCCAAAGGTGTACCGCATTTCGCCCATTTGGATCATCGTGGAATGGGGACAAAATGTGGGTTGGTGCGTAGTTGGCATGGAATCATCACGTATGCCTTGATGGCTACTGGATCTTTCTCAAAGGTTTGTTGCAGCCATTCAGGCTGTGGTCTTAATGTTGGAAGGTAGGCTAGCTCATTGCCTTTGATGTCCTTTATTGAGAACAATAATTGCTAGCTTGAGGATTCATATGGGTATTGGACTAGATACACGTTGATTTCTTTCTCCACCGTCTTTGGTTGGCAAAAGGCTCGGTTGGCAAAAATTGTTCGAGAGCTTTGAGATTTGGAAGCTTGTTTCTCCTCTTGACCTTGGCTATGATCCGCCATTCCTTGACTGTTGTCTGGTCCTTGGTCTTGTACACTCTGGACCCAGTTGCGTCTAAGCCTTGATCTTGTTTCTCACAGAAAAACTATTTTCAAGATAAAATATGGTGCACATGCATTAAGTGTGATGAGCAAAAGATGTGTGAAAGACGCATTGTTGAAAATCATTTGTGGAAGTTTGGACCAAAAGATGAGGGTCAATCATTGAATTTGGAAGACATTGAGGTTTGTTAACTTTATATGATTGTTTTCTATTACCTCACTTTTTTATGAGTAACATAAATCAAAGATTCTTGTTCTCTCTTATTATCCTCTCCAATGCTATGAAGTAAACTATTTTCTCATGGCCAGATATGATTTAGCCTAGGTATTTGAGTTTCCAATAAGGATATACTACTTTGTGTATCTGAGCAAGTTACAAAGTTGTTGGGAATACCTCATTTTTGTCATTTCCTCAAGAGTAATTCAATTGAAACATGATATTACCTCATCCTTTATTTCTTAATAACATGGCTTATCTCTACAACATTGATGGAAAAAAAACTGAATGAGTCACGCAATCATGAAACATTCGTGAAATAGTTGCGAAAGCGAAGCAAACGATTCAATGCGATTCGGATGGAGTTCGAATGCGATCGTTGGTCACTGCCAGCTGGATCACTCCTACAGTCCTCCAGAATGTAGTCAGGCACTGCTGATCTACGTTTATAAATTAATGTAGTATTCAACAAAGTTTCAACCAAGGTGAGGAATTAAATGAATGAGAGAATCAGACACTCGAATAACAGTAGACACATTTGCATTCAAGATCATACATCATAAAGTGACATGTGCACAATGGCTACAAGATCATCTATTGATTTGTCTCTGATTCTTCAAGCACTGCATGCAGATTGTTGAAAATTGTCACTTCTCACTTGACATTGGTTCATGTAAATATTGATCAAACATTAGAATATGTTGATGATATGATTTCACACGTGTGGAGCATGTTCCCATGTGTGAAAGGATGTACTTTTCATGTTTGTATATATCCAAATTGATTTTGTATCATTCTAGTTAGTGTGAACATGAAATGACTAGTTTTTAGTCAAGTTGACTAGTCACCTACAAATTAGCTTTTCCTTGCATGTGCATGAGTAAATGCTCCCACATGGCAAGTGGATGTTCACATGTGTGTATAGAGTACTAGAAGATAAGAGTTGACCATTTTCCTTAGATCCTATTTTGTAGGGAATATTCCTATATTCTAGGAGACTAGCTTTTTGGATTTTAGTCATATTCTAGAAGGTCAACTATTGGATAAGGATCAAGGATGGATCAAATGGATAGATATGAGTGATGTGGCACTCTTCACACGTGTGAAGGCCTGCTGGACTGTACCAGACTCATGGATGTACTTGATCCATAAAAGGATCATCATTTTGCTAAGAAAATTGATGAGACTTTTGCACTCTACACTTTTGTGAGATTTCTAGTCATTTGTCTTGTGATTTTTATGCATGATTGCTATCTAGTATCATTGTACTTGTTGTTTCAGGTGCAGGCCGTACAGTGGACAGTACTCCACACGTGTGAAGCCGCTCTCACTAAAAAATGATGTGTTGATCCATTGCTCTTGCTTAAATCCAAGTGTAGTGAATCTAGATCAAGATCTAATGTGTAGAACTTGATAGATTCATTGATTAAGCAACCAATAACTCTCTATGATTGTAAAGTACAATCATTATTGTCCTAAAAACTGTAAAATTTATCATGGTATCAGAGCTAAGTAAGAGAGTGATCATTGAATCATAAATCTTGTAAAGATCATTGGCAAAATTTGTTTTTTGGCCAATACTAGTGAGGGCGAGTTCTTCTAGAGTGATAGCTTGTAATCATTTGGATCAAAACGACTTGTAGGCTGTGTATGTACTTTTCACACGTGTGAAACCGTACAGCAACTTTCAATTCAAGTTACTTTGTGTTTTTTGGTCCCAAAATCACAATACTAGTTCATTTTTGGTGCTTTTTGAAGCATAGTATTGATCTAGATTCATTCTAACTAATGCCTATGACCAAATAGTGTTTTGGATCATTGAAGCATTTCTTTTTAGAGTCTAAGATCAGATCTAAGAGGCTGATTTGTTCAGATCCTTAGTTGAAGTGAAATCTCTAAGAAAAGTGTAAAGCAATTTTTTTGTGAGAGTGAAAGCTAGAAATTTTTGGTAAGATCTTTGAGTATCATTCAAGCTTGTGTGTTAGTTTGATAGAGACAAGCCTATAGGCATTCTAGTAAGCTTTAGGCCACTTCATAGATCTTTTAAAATTCAAAAATCTTTGTGATTTTTAAAAGAGCATTCATTCTAAAATGTCATCCATGGGTGGATATTTGATGGAACCAAGTGAGAGACTCACTTCCACAAATTATTCCATTTGGAAAGTGAGAATGGAATCACTCCTAGTGATCCATGATCTATATGACATAGTTCAAGGAGTAGAGGAAGAGCCTCAAACTCCCCAAGAACAAGCCAAATACAAGAAGAGAGCAAGATTAGCTCTACATTGCATAAAGTTAAATGTATGCAATGACCTCTTGAAAGAGGTGTCTTCTTGTACCTCATCCAAAGAGGCTTGGGATTCATTAAAGAGCATTTATGAATCCAACAATACTTCAAGAATCCTCATGCTAAGAAATCAAGTTTTCCAAAGCATGAAAGGAAGTGGAGAGAGTGGACAAGAGTATGTTCTTAGGATCAAATCTCTTAACAAGGAGTTAAGTGCAATAGGAGAGAAGATCCAAGATCAAGAACTAGTACAAATCATTTTGAATGGTCTAAGTGATGAGTTTACCAACTTAGTCCAATCATTTGCCATTCAAGACTCTCTTCCATCCATTGAAAAGTTGCACAATGTTCTTGTGGCCGAGGAGAGTAGGCTTCTACACCTCAAGACAAGAATGGATAGCATGTCACTTAATGGAGGAGAGGAGAAAGCTAACTTTACATCTAAAGGCAAGAAAAAGCAAAATCCATTCAAGAAAAATCAAGGCAAGGAGGCCGAGATGAAGAATGGAGGATCTACCTCCAAAGGCAAAGTGAAGAACAAGGCAAAACTAAAGTGTTTCTTTTGTGGAAAGAAAGGACACTTTGCCTCAGAATGCTACTTGAAGAAGAATCAACAAGCCAAAGGAGATCAAGGGAACATTGCTCAAGAGGAAGAATATGAGGATGGATTCAACACATCCTTAATGGTTGCATCTACACCAACTTCAAGTCAAGACACATGGTGGATAGATAGTGGGGCTAGTTCCCACATGTCCTTTAACAAGCATTATTTTTCTACTCTTCTATCTTGTAATGACTCTAAGAAGTCAATATACACTGCTAGTGATCAAGCATGCAAGATAGATGGCATAGGATCTATACCTCTTTGTTTAGGCACATCTAAAAGGATAGATCTAGATAATGTTTTGTATGTTCCTACCATTTCAAGAAACTTGCTTAGTGTAGGACAATTAATGGACAATGGACTAGATGTACATTTCAAGAATGGAGTTTGTTCCATCTTGAAAAATGATAAGTGCATAGCTAGTGGCATTAAGCAAGGTAGACTTTTCAAGTTGGATGCTAATGTTGCAAGTGAAAGTGTGAACTTGGCTAGGGAGGAGCTAACTCAAGTGGAGCTTTGGCATAAGAGATTAGGCCATCCTAATCTTCAATCTATGGAGTCAATGGCAAGCAAGGAACTAGCTCTCGGCCTACCAAGAGCTTTCAAGAAGTGTGGAAAAATGTGTGAGGCATGTGGCCTTGCAAAGTCACACAAATCTTCTTACAAGAAATCTTCATCAAGATCTCTCTCTCCCTTGGATCTCATACATTCTGATGTACATAGTTTTTCACATGCAAGTAATGGAGGTGCCTTGATGTATGTAACTTTTATAGATGATTGTACTAGATTCACATGGATTGAGTTACTATCAAAGAAAAATCTTGTTTATGAAGCTTTCATTAAGTTCAAGTCTCTAGTAGAGAAACAACTTAGTACTTCTATCAAAGCACTAAGATGTGATAATGGAGGAGAGTACACCTCCAATAAAATGAAAGACTTTTGTGAGATCAATGGTATTAAGTTACAATACACTTGTTCCTACACCCCTCAACAAAATGGGGTGGCCGAGAGGAAAAATAGGAGTCTATGTGAGTGTGCAAAGTCCTTGAGGCTTGATGCATCACTTCCCATCTCATTTTGGGGAGAAGCCATAACATGTGCTAATTATTTGTGTAATAGACTTCCTAGTAGTGCTATAGATGGGATCTCACCTTATCAAGCCTTGTTTGATAAGAAACCCAATGTAAAATATTTTAAGATCTTTGGATGTACTTGTTATGTACACATTCCTTTGGAGACTAGAAGGAAAGAAGATGCTACCTCCTTCAAAGGAATCTTTGTTGGCTATGGAGAAAATAGCAAGGGATATAGGATATATGATCCTACATCCAAGAAAGTAAAGGTAAGCAAGGATGTACTTTTTGATGAGTCACAATTTGCTAAGAGCTTGTCAAATGGATCTAACCCATTGTGCATTGAAGATCTTGACAAATCCGAGGAGGATCTTGACAAACCCGAGGAGGATCATGACAAACCCGAGGATGGAGATTTGGATCCAAGTCAAAAGGGTCCAAGAAGATCATCAAGGAGCAAGGCCAAGCCCTCAAGGCTTACCTATGTGGACAAGGGAAAGCAAAAGGAAGGCTCTACATCTTCTACCTCTTACTCTTTTTTAGCTACATTGATTGAAGAACCATCATCTTTTGAAGAAGCATGTAAATCTAAAGTTTGGAGAGATGCAATGCAAGTAGAGTATGATGCATTAGAAGAAAATCATACTTGGAATCTTGTAAATCTTCCAAGAGGAAAGAAACCACTTGCATGTAAGTGGATTTATAGAATTAAGTACAATCAAGATGGATCTATTAGTAAATACAAAGCTAGGCTTGTTGCTAAGGGATTTCTTCAAATAAAAGGATTGGATTATGAAGAAACATTTGCACCTGTAGCTAAGCTTGTAACTATTAGATTAATCATTTGCATTGCTACTTTGTTCAAATGGGATCTCTACCAAATGGATGTGACAAATGCCTTCTTGAATGGCTTCTTAGAAGAGGAAATCTACATGATGCAACCCGAGGGCTTCATCAAGATTGGTGAGGAGCAAAAGGTGTGCTACTTAAGGAAGAGCCTATATGGCTTGAAGCAAGCACCTAGAGCTTGGTACTCTAGGTTGCATGATTTTCTCTATTCCCTTGGCTTTGTACTAAGTGCTTATGAACCTTCTTTATATTTCAAATGTAATGAAGGAAAGATCATCATTTTGGTTCTTTATGTTGATGACATCATTATGACAGGAAATGATGATGATGGCATAGGCAAAGTAAAAGTTGACTTATCTAGTGAGTTCAAGATGGTAGATCTAGGCTTCCTAAAGTTTATACTTGGGATAGAAGTGTCTAGAAGTAGCAATTGTACTTTCATAAGTCAATCTAAGTATGCTACTTCCATTCTTGAAAGATTTGGTATGAAAGATTGTAAGGGGATTGACACCCCTATGGAGCATGTTGTGAAAGCAACTAATGAAGGTGATGAAGCATCCTTTGAGGACATCACTCTCTTTAGGAAGCTTATAGGCTCTCTAATCTATTTAACCATCACTAGACCTGACTTAAGTTTTTGTGTAAGCAAGTTGAGTCAAAGTATGCAAGCTCCTTTAATTCATCATTGGAAAAGTGCCAAGAGAGTACTTAGATATGTTTCTAGTACTAGATTTTTTGGTATACTTTATGAAGGATCTAACTTGCACTTGAGAGCCTACTCGGATTCAGATTTTGCAGGTGACAAGATGGATAGGAAGTCCATTAGTGCATTTGCAACATTTCTTTGTGGAGGAGTGATATCTTGGCTTTCCAAAAAGCAAGATACAATCTCACTATCTTCTTGTGAAGCCGAGTACAAGGCATTGACTTCAACAACCAAAGAGCTCTTATGGCTAAGAAGACTCTTGATGGAACTACATGTGCTAGAGGCCGAGGAGATCCCTTACATATTTTGTGACAATCAAGCTTCTCAACAAATTGCTTTAAATCCTATCTTCCATGCTAGAACAAAGCATATTGAGATAGCTCACCACTTTGTGAGGGAGAAGGTACAATCCAAGGAAGTGCAACTACATCATGTACCATCATCCGAATGCATAGCTGATATCTTAACCAAACCATTGTCCAAAGATCCATTTTTTAAGTTAAGATATGCTCTTGGAATTGTAGATAGATGTACACTAGATTTGCCAAGTTAGAAGTGAGGAGGAGTGTTGAAAATTGTCACTTCTCACTTGACATTGGTTCATGTAAATATTGATCAAACATTAGAATATGTTGATGATATGATTTCACACGTGTGGAGCATGTTCCCATGTGTGAAAGGATGTACTTTTCATGTTTGTATATATCCAAATTGATTTTGTATCATTCTAGTTAGTGTGAACATGAAATGACTAGTTTTTAGTCAAGTTGACTAGTCACCTACAAATTAGCTTTTCCTTGCATGTGCATGAGTAAATGCTCCCACATGGCAAGTGGATGTTCACATGTGTGTATAGAGTACTAGAAGATAAGAGTTGACCATTTTCCTTAGATCCTATTTTGTAGGGAATATTCCTATATTCTAGGAGACTAGCTTTTTGGATTTTAGTCATATTCTAGAAGGTCAACTATTGGATAAGGATCAAGGATGGATCAAATGGATAGATATGAGTGATGTGGCACTCTTCACACGTGTGAAGGCCTGCTGGACTGTACCAGACTCATGGATGTACTTGATCCATAAAAGGATCATCATTTTGCTAAGAAAATTGATGAGACTTTTGCACTCTACACTTTTGTGAGATTTCTAGTCATTTGTCTTGTGATTTTTATGCATGATTGCTATCTAGTATCATTGTACTTGTTGTTTCAGGTGCAGGCCGTACAGTGGACAGTACTCCACACGTGTGAAGCCGCTCTCACTAAAAAATGATGTGTTGATCCATTGCTCTTGCTTAAATCCAAGTGTAGTGAATCTAGATCAAGATCTAATGTGTAGAACTTGATAGATTCATTGATTAAGCAACCAATAACTCTCTATGATTGTAAAGTACAATCATTATTGTCCTAAAAACTGTAAAATTTATCAAGATCCACGTAGTGCATTGGCATGAGAGAAATATAGTTCTCTCACGAGTGGATGTCTCGCTTACTAGCGAGCTTGTGGATCCTGATCACAGGAACTTGTCTCGCATGCAAGCGGACTTTTTCTGTATTTTTTGTCTTGATTACTTACTAGCATCAAGCTGCTTCATACATTTCTGTATATGCCTCCATCTATCAAGTATTATTCAGTAAGTATATAGTCGCTCTGTGTAACCTTTTAGATTAGAGTAATTAAATCTACAACTAATCAGAGAATTACAAGAGTGGTAGATTAGCCACAACCTAGAGTGTATCTGCTGACGTCATGCCATCAGATCAGACATCTGTACTTCTGGGTACTTTTGTGACCTTGCTTGGTCCGTCATGGAGCGTGAGGGCATAAAAGGTTTCGCGACGTTTTCTCGTGTCGCGTCGTTGGTTTCATCTCTGTCGTCTGACCTTCTCGTGCTGGACTGCAAAAGATTCTCGTTCGCAAATCTTTCGTGTTCGTGTCTTGTCGTCAGGTGTTCACAAATCTTTCGTGCTTCATGTCTCTTGACCTTCACGTTCGCGAACATTTTTGTCAGGCAGAGGGCTGAAAGCTAGCAAAGCTTTGGTAATAGAAATGTTTTGTTTTTTCAGCTCCCTCTCAAGGCATGATAGCTTTACAATCCCAAGACTGCTCCTCTGTCTCTCAAAAAGTCCTTTGTCTAGGGCTTTGGTGAAGATGTCACCAACCATGTCTTTCGTTCCGATGAAGGTGGTCTACAGCATCTTGTTTTCTTAAATCCCTAATCAAGTGGTACTTGATCGCAATGTGCTTTTTTCTCGAATGGAACATGGGATCTTTCGTCATATGTATTGCAGAGGTGTTATCCATCTGCAAGACCAGAGGCTTGCTCCTTGTTTCGCCCAATTCATCCAGAAAGTGCCTTAGCCAGATTACTCGTTGGCTATCTTTGCTGCTGCAATGTATTCTGCTTCGCAAGATGGCTAGCTGACCCAAAGAACTGCTGCTCTTGATGCGATGGTGCATCCTACTGAGATGCTTTTACAATTGTCCTTGAGGGATGCCCAGCTAGCATCATTGTAGGAAAGCATCCTGAAACCTGCATCACAACAATGACACAATCCGTAATTTCTCGTCAGTTGAAGATATTGCAAAATTCGTTTTGCAATCTTCTAATGTGTCGGGCCTAGATTCGTATAGAATTGGCTCATCCTGAACACTGCATAGGCAATGTCAGGGCATGTGTTGTCTGCAAGGTACATCAGTGATCCTATCAGTTTCCTGTAGGGTGTGAGCTGCATCTGTTCTCTCTCTTCCTCAGTCTTTGGATAGTCATTGTTTGTCAGCACCGTCCCTGCGAGCATTGGAGTATTCGCTCCTTTGCAGTTCAGCATCCCAAATTCCTCTAGGATCTTCTGGGTGTATCTGGATTGGTGAAGGTATAGCTTACCTCCCTCATAGTTCCTTTCAATTTGCAAGCCTAGATAACACTTGGCTTCTCCCAGATCCACAATCTCACAGAGCTCTTCTGATGTAGAAGCGGAGCTGCCTGACACCTATCTTGCTGTCACTCTTCGTGGTCTTGTCGACCTTCTAGGAGATCCTCCTTGGACAACAATGCCTTTGCCTTTGTCTGCTCTCCTGGGTCTGGAACAATCTTGGTTTACATGAACTATAGCAGTAGGTTGTCTCTCAAATCTTTCGTCTTCTGATTCATTACTCGGATGGGAACCGACTCAAAAATCTTCGTTTTTGTGTTCGTCCTCTGCTCCCTCTGTCACTGGCAGCAGGTCATAATATTGTCTCTCCAAAACTTCATAGATGACAGGATCGTCATTGGCATTGTCCTGCTCTCATCAAATCTGACATCTCTCACTGTTTTCACAGCGTTCATGTCTGGCATGTACACTCTGTAGTATGACGAATTGTTGTCATAACCTACCAAAAATCTCTGTTCGGCTTTCTCATCAAGCTTCTTTCGAAGCTTATCAGGAATATGTGCATAAGTTGCACAGCCTAAGATTCTGATGTGAGACAGGTTGGGCTTTCTACCCACCATAACTCGTGTGGTGTCATGTGAGGGACACCAGACTTGCCTGTCCTATTCTGGATGTATGCGGCTGTAGCTACTACTTTAGCCCACAATACCCTTGGAGCTTTTGAGTATGCCATCATGCATCTGGTAGCTTCCATCAGGGTCCTGTTCTTTCGTTCTGCAACACCATTGTGCTGCGGTGTGTAGGCTGCAATTCTTCTGTGAATGATGCCACGATCATTGCAGAAGTCATTGAAGCGATTCGAGATGTATTCAACACCTCGATCTGTTCTGATCTGCTTAACCTTGTTGCCTATACATCTCTCAGCCCAATTCACGTATTCTGTGAATTTATCAAGTGCTTCAGATTTATTCTGAATAAAATACACTCTAGCAAATTTACTATAATCATCAATAAAGGTTATATAATATTTTGAACCTCCTACTGAGATCACATTGAAAGGCCCACAGATGTCAGAATGCACTAACTCTATAATCTTGGTCATTCTGTAGGAGTCTTTGATGAATGGGGTGCATGGCATCTTACCCTTCAAACATGCATCACAGGTGGTCGAACTGGTTGCATTCGAGATGCTGACCCCTGTTATTGCTCCATGATGGCTTGCTTGGTAAAGTGCCATTGAGTTCATGTGGCAGAGTCTCCTGTGCCACAGAGTGTATGGTGAGTCATCATGAGTCTGATGCACCTGATCTGCAGGTAGGCGTACCTTCAGATGATATAGATTACCTTTCCTTCTGTCTTGAGCGATCAGAGTACTGGTACTGGCATCAACCACGTTGCATGCTTCGTAAGAAAACATCACACGCATTCCTACATCTGCTATTCTTGCCACAGAGAGCAAGTCTTGCTGCAGTGTAGGCACGAACAGAACATCTTTGAGTCATCTGTCTCTGCCATTGGTGTTGAGCCAAAGTGAGGGCTAAAAAGGTTTCGCGACGTTTCGCGTCGTTGGTTTCGTCTCTATCGTCTGACCTTCTCGTGCTGGACCACAAAAGATTCTCGTTCGCGAATCTTTCGTGTTCGTGTCTTGTCGTCAGGTGTTCGCGAATCTTTCGTGCTTCGTGTCTCTTGACCTTCGCGTTCACTAACATTTTCATCAGGCAGAGGGCTGAAAGCTAGCAAAGCTTTGGTAATAGAAACGTTTTGTTTCTTCAAACATTGTCTCTTTTCTCAATTTCATTTCATCTCAAATTTTTTTCCATCCTTCCTTTGCCATTGATGGTAATTCAAGATGTTTGGTTGGCTAGAAAGTTTGTTTTATCTTCTTTTTTTCACTCCTTTCTTTGCCATTGATGGTGATTTGCGTGTTTGGTTGGCTAGGAAGTCTCTTTTCTTTGGGAAACGCATGTTTGGTATGAAGCAAAGTTTGCTTAGGGAGCCTGATGTGTTTACCAGAATGAATATCTAGTATAAATTTGTGAATGTAAATATATCGTTGCATACTTCTTTTTATGGTTGAAATATTGTTATGGACAATATTTATTTGACTTTTTCAATGGCTTCAATCCCCTGCCAAAACTTATTAATGAACTTTCATGGGCCATAGATAGTCTTTTTAAAAGACCTTTCTTTGTTGATGTTGAGATTCATAGTATGATGACAAGAAATTATGTTGATGTCCATGGAAACAAGAAATTATGATGATGTCCAAGGAAATAGTATGCCTCACTACTATTCATTGGCTTTTAGGAGGAAAATGAAAAAACAAGTGGTGATACAATCATAGAATCATCAACCTCGAATCATGGTGGGCCATCATTTCCTCATAATCTATTTCTTTGCAAAATTTAAACCACCCAAAGCAACAACAATATATCAAGAAAATCCTTTACTAAAACAAAAAGATTTGATCCAAGAGTTTGAATCCATCAAGTAGCACATTGAGGTGTACAAGATCAAAACATAAAAAAATTATTGATTTAAAATAATGCCTTCCCACAAGAAGTTTGGAGTTACAAAGCCCTCCTTTGCTCTTTTAAGATAAGATTTCTATTTGAGCCACGAATTTGTCGATGAGTTTTCTTGCCGAGCACTCATCCAGATAAGATTGCATGAAAGCAAAACAAGGTGATCCAAAAACATCTCAAGGAGCCAACTCACACTATAGCTAGAATCCTGCGTGCGATTACACATCCTCTAGACGAAATCTTGGCTCAAAAGAAACAAGAGAGAGAGAGAGAGAGAGAGAGAGAGAGAGAGAGAGAGAGAGAGAGACGCGGCTATAAAAGGAGAGTGGGGAGTGGATTCAGATGGATATCATGTTGCCTCTGGGTTGGATTGCGCTGTCTCAGACTATACTAATGTTGTTCAATTCATGATCCAGAGTACCCAGCTCCTCACTTTATGTCAGAGAATTCCGAGCTGAGAATTTCAGCACCATATAATCCACATTCTTCAAAATTTCCCAGCTAAGTGAGTGCTTTGATCCTTTTATGTTAGATCTTTTGGAAGCTCTGCCATCCTTATAAGTTAGAACTCAGGTTTCATTTCTTCAAATTACTGATCAAAGCTTCAACTATTAGGATTTCTAGTGATGGTATGGGACAGCGATAACTGCTTGCAGATCAGTAGACTTGATCCAAGCAAATCAACACAAAGAATAGTGAGATCTTGATCAACCTATGATCTATCTTCAATCTAATGACTCTTGCCACTTAGTATTTGGATTTTTTTCTACTCATCTGATATTGCTCTCAGTTCTCAGGTCAGTCACTCTATGATGATCTCCTGTGCTGGGCCCTTACATAGTTTGAATTGCCTCAGCTACTCTACTATTTCCTCTTGTCCAGTTAGTCTCTTACCTAGAGTGAACTGGCTCATCAGGCGATCAATCTTCTGGTACTGTTAATTTTGCTGTTTTATCACTGATCTTGCCCTTGCTTGGTTTGCACCGGGAGATCGCACCACACACATGAGGTCCTCTCCTTCGCGTCGGCATTCTTCAGCTGCCTGCAAGGAGGCTGCCAAAAGCAGACTCAGATCTTCCAGAGCCACCTCCAACCTAAAAAGCTTAAGCGCTATTGTGGGTTTCCACGCAGCTGCTACTTCTGAAGAAGAGATCAAGCAGAGTGATACAACGCTAACGAACTCCTCCCTAAATATTCCTAGCTCAAAGGGGATGGCGTTGTATTCGGGCAGATCCGTGCAGTCGTGGGCATTGGATGCTAGCTGCACCCAAGCTCGGGGAGAGTTTAAAGTGAGAAAGCAGGCTTCTGTGGATGTCCATCGGCCATTTGCTCCGAGTGATGATCATGAATGGAAGCTCATGGACAGCACCATTGACGACGGGTTGCTGGGGAGAGCAAGAGTAAACTCTAGTGCAGTAAAAAGCTTCCTCCAGTTCAACAACATTGCAGAAAAAGAACACTTAACACTTCAGGATTTGTCTGCCACTGAGATAGAATCCGAAGCGGATTTTGAAGGCAGTGATGCTACTTTAAAAGATAGCTATGGTGAGATCTCTGACGGTGAAGAGGAAGCTTCGATCCTTTTCTGCAGGAAAACAATGAATGCCAGAAGAATGAGAGGAGATTTTCCTCCTCCACTACCTTCTCTTGGCTCCAGGAAGACACAAACGGGGTGCGTGCAGCTACAGCCCATTAGGAGTAAAGACAGGTTCATGCTAATAGAAGTGCAGGTGGCACCGCGCCTGCCGTTCTTGTCCATACGCACCAATGGTCGTCTAGTGTTGCAATTGATCCATCCACGAGAACTCGCTACCCGATGTTGCTCTGATGATTCCCGTACTTTTTCAGCGTTGTGTCAGAGCCAGTGGATAACATTCGACTGGATGAAGTGAAACCGGCAGCCCCTGAATTCATCAGCATGAAAGAGGCTGAGCAAGCAAATTGTGAAAGTGATAGATCTCTGTTGATCAGGGAAGAAATTGGAGAAAAACAAGAGCTTTCCAAAAGATTTACATTGAACGCAGCTCTTGAATACTCAAAAGAAGCAGTGCAAAAGATTCCTGAGAGTGAGCTGGCATCCCTGTTGGACCAGCAAAGTGAGTGCAGACACAAATATTCTGATCAGGGAGCAAATTGGATTGCTGAATATCCCACTGATAGACCAGGAGTTCAAGGCAGCATAGCAGCTGAGCAATTATTTCTCGAGCTGATGCATATTTGTTGAACCAAAAAGCAACTAGAGACACAAAGCTCCCAGGAGCAAATCTGATCGTACATCTCGCTGAAAGTAAACCAGAAGACCCTGGAAATAGAGTAGAAAAAATATTCATGGTGCACACGACAAGAGCAAAGATACTCAGCAGCGGTTCAAGTAGGAAAATAGCTGGAAATGAGCTGAAAGCTTATGACTCAAATTCGAGCCTTACCATCTCCAAGACCAATGATTGTGCTTGCATGGCATCTTCTTGTTTATCGCTGAACAAAGGCATTCTTGCTCAGTAGCGTCAATAGATGGAGCCAAACCTTTAGAGGTGGATCAGAACTATGCTTGCAACGGGCTTTAGCTGCCCATCATCCAATTTTAAAACTGTCAGGACCCAACGAGATGCCTGCATTTTATAAAGCCACAACATTGTGCTGCAGCTACTTCATAGTTAACTGTTTCAGTAGAGTAATTCAAATGCTCCATACTGCAAAACTAAAATGTCATGTGAAAATGACGAGCAGCGGCCCCATAGCTCAAAAAGTGATCCAGCTCTGGTTGGTTAAGTTTTTAAACGCAGCATTTTGGGCTCCTTGATGAACCCCTTAGCCTAAAGGCACGAACAAACATTTTGCTGCAAACAGGTAGCATTGTTTAATTGACTTCAAAGAAACCTAAACCATATGAAATCTTTCATTTACAAACATTCAAATTTCTCAGAAAAGTTCAATCTGAATACTAGATTTCACTAGTTGTGTCACCTCTTTGCTTTTAATAGCCCCTTATGACAAATTGCAAGGCCCGTAAACTGACATTATTAGCAGGTGTGTACATAGATCAAAGTGTGTACATAGGCTAAATGAACAGGACGCTTCAGTACCTGTAACGACTGTAGTGACACGTGAACTTCGCTAGTGTCACTATTGACTATGTTGCCTGTCTCACTCAATCTGCCATTGGAAATGCTCCTAGCAAGGGCTTGATCAAGATCTGAGCTAGTATGTGCTGCACATCACACCAAAACTTCCCCTCCCTAGAATGCTCTGCTCACTGGAGTTTCTTTGTTGCCTCCCCTCATCACTTATTGGGACGGAGGGGATTACGCCCGACATTGTGCGTTGATCCCCACATGTCCCAGGCGTAATCTGCTCCTGCAAGTCTTTTTTTTTTTAATATTGGTTGCCCGGGTGCCACGTGTCCGGGCAACCAAAATGTATCCCATAAGCATCCTTATGGGATTTCTCAGAGGCAATATATAGTCAATCTCTTCCCGTATCTCACATGTGTGTGTCCTTGGGCGTGTTGGTTCTCGGCGCCCTGACTGCGGTTGCCTGGCGTCACTACTACCCGCAGCTGCCCGACACCACTCTGCCCAATGCCACCTGCGCCTGCTGTAGCGCAGGCATCCCAAAGGGAGTCAGGAACCGATACTTAGCTTCTCGACTTTCAACTCTTGTCGTTTAAACCCACTTGACATACAAGCAACCAACTCGCCAACAACAACGATCAGACTTAACCAACTTGAAGTTCGGAAAACCAACATTGAGATCCAACTCGGTGCCATGTGTTGTAAAGTTACCTTTACAAGCTTTACTTCCAGCGCCACCGGCGCCAGCATTGTCCCCGGCGCCAGCAGCACCCCTGCTGCTCCTGGCGGCGCCGGCGCCACTGTGACCAGAATCCAACCGGTGCCAAGTTTCTATGGCTGAAAATCTTTGATCGGTTCTAGCGAAGTCCAGAGAGCTCAGATCGATGTGCAATCACCTCACACGATCTAGGCATGATTAAAGGAAACCTGGGGATCAATAAATTCTAGAGAGAGAAAATGAATTTCTAAGGGAGAAAATCCTAGAGAGAGAAGATGTGCTTTACCAGCCTGGGTAGAGTACTTGGTATGAGGGGAGGTGGCGAATCCCAACAATACTATAGGGGAGTGCGGGTTGCGACTCAGAGTGAGCTCCAACCAAGTCTCAGCCTCCCTTGCTGGAATGTTGTCATGGCTCTCGCCTTGGCATGCTAGTGCCCCGGAGACTAGGGTCGGTCACACACTTGAAATTTAACCTTCTCAGATTTATCAATAAAGTGGGATTTTCCTCAAACTGACTCTGATTACCTTCTGGGTTTCAGTGTTCGGTAAAAGCTTTGAAGTGTATTCTCCTCCACTATCACTTCTCAAAGCTTTCAATTTGAAAGAAAACTGCTTTTCTACATAAGCTTTGAAAGTAAGAAAAACATCATAGACCATGGCTTTTGAAGACAGCTTATAGATCCAAGAATATCTTGTATAATCATCTACAAAGGAAACAAAGCAGTTTGCTCCTCCTCCTTTGCTCTTAGTTGAGGAGAAATGAACATCAAGAGTGCACTAGTTCAAATGGTTGCTTTGTTTTGATGCTTGATCTAGGAAAAGGCCTTCTGTGTGATTTTGCCAACACACAAGCTTCACAAGGTAGAAGCTCCTTTGACAGTGTCTTTGGTAGTCCAACAACTTTTCCTAATTCCTTGACCATAGATTGCATGGCTTTGAAATTGGAATGACCCAATCTCTTGTGCCATAGATTCTCCTGAAGAACCTTGGTCTCATAAGCAATATCTGAAATGTTAGCACTCTCCCTAGAATCTAGTTTGTACAACTTACCAATTCTAGACCCTCTAGCAATAACTTCATTTTCTCTTAAGATTATTCACTTGTCAACTTGAAACTTGACATCCAATCCACTATTAAACAGCTGTCCTACACTAAGAGATACTTAGTTAGTCTAGGTACATACAGTACATCATGTAAGTAAAAAGATTTTGATGATAATGCATGTAGTGGAATACTGCCTATTCCTTCAATTCTACACTCTACATCATTAGCAGTATAGATTGATCTTTTTGCACCTAGATATGGCATGAGATTAGTGAAAGAGTTCCTAGAACTAGACATATGGGAACTAGCTCCACTATCTATCCACCAGACTTCTTCATTCTTAAAAAGAAAAGATGAAAAAGTAGACATCATTAATGAATCTTCTCTTTCACTCTCAACACCCTCACACTCATCCTCATTAGTAAGGTTAGCTTGCTTAGATTGGTTCTTCTTCTTGAAACAGTTTGTAGCATAGTGTCCTTTCTTGCCACATAAAAAACACTTGATCTTTGACAGCTTCTTCTTGTCACTGGATGTTGTAGCTTGTGAGCACTGATCCTCACCATCTTCTTTGGATTTGTCCTTCTTGAAGTGTTGTTTTCCTTTGCTCTTGCCTCTTGAATTGTCTCTGATGAAGAGTGCTTTGTCATCTCCACCATCTTTCAATGAAAATCTGTTGATCCTCAGCATCTTGTTCTCTTGCCTGCTTTCTTTAGCAATGAGAACACCTTGTAGTGTCTCCAAGGATGGAAGATCCTCCCTGACAACATAAGTCTGCACAATATTGTCAAACTCATCTCTAAGTCCATTTAGGACTACTTGAACAAGTTCACTGTTCTTAAGAGCATCATCAATACCAGCTAACTCTTGATGAAGATCCTTAACTCTCATGACATATGATGAAGCACTCTCATCTACTCTCTGATAACTTAGAAATATTTGGTTTCTATGTGTAAGCAATCTACAAGTATTCTTGATTTCATAGATTGTTTTTAGAGTATCCCAAGCTTCCTTGGCAGTGGTGTACTGATCTTTCTTAACACTTCATTGGTTACATTCATTTTTATGAAATGAAGGGCAATTCTGGTTCTTTTGTGAAATGCTACAGCTTCATTAGGTGCAGCAGGTTCTTCTTCAGCTCCACTCACAATATTCATTACATCTTGTAGAATCAATAATGATTCCATTCTGATCTTCCACAATGCATAATTGGAAGATGTTAATTCTCACTATGCTCTAAGAAATGTGAACCAGATGAAGACATCTTCTGTATGAGAAATTCTAGTAATGATAGAAAATGGAGTTGAAAGGATGTTGCTTACTATCTCAATCTAGGATCTAACACTGATGTTGATCCAACCTATGAAATCTAGCAAGAGATGTGAGAACAAATTCTCAACACAGAAAATCAATCTATCTTGAATTTGGATCTTGCATCAGTCACAAAACAGAAGCACATGCAAGTAAGAAGTATATCTCTCCCACGAGTTTCAAAGTACTGATAAACTCTCTAGGAACTTACTTTCAACTCAAACACAGTAATTTTTTGAAATGAAAAGTCTAAGACCTCAGAACACTCACTTCTATCCAATTCTACTTGATTGACAGTGATCATTGATGAATATGTTGAAAAGAACTGATGTGTGCTCACTTTGGCATATCCCAGGAGTTGAGTACTCTCTCAGACTCTCTGATTGTCTAAAACTCTTCTAAAAACAAATCAAATT
This sequence comes from Diphasiastrum complanatum, assembly GCA_029204225.1. Taxonomy (NCBI): domain Eukaryota; kingdom Viridiplantae; phylum Streptophyta; class Lycopodiopsida; order Lycopodiales; family Lycopodiaceae; genus Diphasiastrum; species Diphasiastrum complanatum. The sequence goes on along the minus strand of MU832909.1, from coordinate 19,137 downwards.
GATTTAGGAACATGAGCAACACATTCTACTCTTCAATACCTATCCAACAAGCTATAGAACATCAAATTTGGATCAAATCTAGAGAAGTAGCACTCATTAATGAGGGCTGATTTCACACGTGTGAGCTCTCTATCCGTATAGGGTACTGCTGGAGCAGATCAGGCTCGTTTTGATCCACTTATAATCCACAAATAGCTTGTCTCTTAGCGAGTTTGCATCGCTCTCCCAAATCCGAGTTCCTACAAGCAAAAGCACTAAAGATCTGATGTATACACCCTCACCTCTTCAAAGCATGAAGCTCTGATACCATGTGAAGTTTTTAGCACGTGTGAACTTCACCACACACCCTACAGGATGTTACTGAGGTGTTGTGATTGCACAAGATTGATTAGAGAATAGTATACTTGAAAAATCTATGACAAGAGCACAATGGCATACATCTGATGAAAAAATCTAACTTCTCACTATGAGAATTGAATGTCAAAAATAACTCTAAGTGCTCAGTATGGGAAAAACAGCCTGCTCTTAGGTAGAGAGAGAAAATCAATGATGGAAGACTCGGATAGAGAGAGATTGAGTCCAAAACACCAAAATCTCATTATTCACAATATGGCAAAACATGCCAAGCTTTCCCTACATGAGAGAGACTCGAATTCCTACAGTGGAGTTGTATGGAAAGTCCACTTAACTGAACTAATTCACCTATCAGAGATCCACATAAGTAGCTGCATGCATGGATGTTGCATGTACTGCATGTCAACTCACAAAACTGCCTAGACATGTGTAGATCACAGAAACCACTTTGCATGTGGCTTGCATGCATATAGTATGACATTGCATGCTATCTAAACTACTGCATGTCATCAAAATTGAATCTACCTAACTCAAATCCGACCTATACTAGAAGGTTATGTGCTCAATTCACATACCTTTTATGTACAACATGAAATATAGTGGAAATAACCATGGACATGGCCCCAAACTAGAGATTTTTTTAAGGTAATATTTTAATAATCTTCACAACATTTAATTACTATCAAACACTATCTATTTATCTATTACCTTAAATTTTAAATCAATGAAAAATGCACACACACACACACACACACAAACACATATGTGAAAATCACATGTGTGAGAATGCCCTAATGTGTGAGAATGATCTCCTAAGCAAAGCTTTTGCACTTTAGATCAACACTAGATTGAAATCCAAGATCTATGTCAAAAATCTAAGGCAAGAGACAAAGATAGATTCATAGATTGATAACCAAAGTAGTTTCACACGTGAAAAAAGCACATCATGAAAAAACTAACACAAATTAAGCTCCTCTCCTCGGGTAGAGAGAGAATAGTGTAATTTGCTCTCAAGTAGAGAGAGAAGAAAATACAAGCAAAATTGATTGATTTCACAATTGATTCAAAAGCTCAAATTAGATTATGATTGGTAATGAGAGTACATATTAACTCATGGAGATCCATGCCTTAGTCCTATTGGACCCCTTAAACATAGCCTCTCTAATCTATTGGATGTGATGCAACATCCATCACTTTTGATTGGACCCTCACAACACATCTTTCACTTATGATTGGACCCTTTGACTTTTTCCACCACATAGGGTGCATCACTCATCAAACCTAATCTTGACATGTGTAAGCAACCTAACTAGCTCGAGTTTGTCATCCTTGACTTTTGGTCTAATCAACTAGAAACACTTTGTCTTGACTTTTTACCAATAAATGCCAAATATCCACTTATAACACCTAGGAGCTTGACAAATAAACCTTGTCATGAACCCCATAAAGCTAAGATAGATAAATTATTGTAATTTTTGCATTCCTCCTAAAAAGATATCTAATCTAAAAAGGCATGGATCTTGGAATCATTCCAAGTTTGGATTTATGTTTGATGAAGGAACTCTTCAGTAGAGGCTTGGTGAGTAAATCAGCAATACAAGATGATGAATCAATATGCTCCAAATGGATCTCTCCTCCAATAAGCTTTTCTCTCACAAAGTGGTGTGCCACTTCTATGTGCTTGTTCCTTGCATAGAATATTAGATTATTGGCAAGGGCTTGGGCCGAGACATTATCACAATATACCAATGGTAGCTCCTCCTCTTTGATGCACTTTAGCTCCAATAAAATCCTCTTAATCCAAAGCACTTCGTTTGTTGATGTAGTGAGTGCTTTATACTCAGTCTCACAAGAAGAAAGAGAGATAGTATATCTTGCTTTTTGGAAAGCCAAGATATGAGATTTCCTCCAAAAAAGATAGTGTATGCACTTGTGGACTTTTGATCCACCTTATCACTTGCAAAGTCCAAATCCGAGTAGCCCATAATGGATAAATCTTCACTCTTGTAAAGTAGACCATAATTATGTGATAAAGATATGTACCTTAGCATCCTCTTGGCCATCTTCCAATGATGGATCTTTGGATCTTGCATAGATTAGCTCAACTTGTGCACACAATAGCTCAAGATTCACTTGTTTGCCTTTGTCAACATAGGAAAGCCTCTTAGGCTCGGATCTATCTCTTGATGCCTCCTAGGTGTGAAAACCTGAGGAGACTCCTCCTCAAATCTCGACCCCAACATATCTTGATTGTCTTCAAAAGTGATATTTGGTGATGGATCTTGAGGTAACTTGATCTTGGCCCTTTCAAGTGATGGATGTTGATCTTCATGAAATATTACATCTCTACTTTCAATCACTTGTAAAGTAGAGAGTACAAAGATTCTATAAGCCATTTTTGTGGATGAATATCCAACCATGATCCCTTTGTTAGAGCATGGATCATCTTTCTTCCTTGTTTCCAAGGGAATGTGTGCAAAGCAAATAGTGCCAAATACTCTAAGTTGATCAACCTTAGGCTTTTTTTTGAATAAGACCTCATATGGTGTCCTTCCTTCAAGAGCAAGATGTGGGAGCCTATTGCAAAGATAATTTTCACAAGTTATAGCCTCTCTCCAAAAATCTTTAGAAAAATATGCTTCAATCCTTATGGCTTTTGCACACTCACATAAGGACCTATTCTTTCTCTTGGCCACTCCATTTTGAGATGGTGAGTAAACACAAGAAAACTCCCTCTTTATGTCTTCTTGCTCACAATGGTCATGGAATTTGTTGGAGATGTACTCTCCTCCTCCATAACACCTCAAAGCCTTGATCTTCAATGAAAATTGATTCTCTATATATGCTTTGAATATAAGAAAGTGATCATACACTATAGCTTTAGAAGTAAGAAGATATAACCATGTATATCTTGTGAAATAATCAATAAATGTCACAAAGCAAATGGCTCCTCCCTTGCTTTTGGATGATGAGAAGTGCACATCTAAGTGTATCAACTCCAAAGGATGTGTGCTCTTGATGGAGGACCTTTGATATGATTTCTTGTGTGATTTTGCAATTGTACAAGCCTCACATGGCTTGATCTCCTTGGAAAGATTCTGTAAAAATTATAGCAAATAAGGATCCTCAAACACTTGAAATAATGAGGGAAACAATAGATTATGATTTCATAAGATTAGCACAAGTTGAACCATCAAAATCCATCAAAAATCTATGCTTGAACCTCACTAAATGGCCCAAATCCTTGAAAAAGTTTTGACACATGTGAAAGTACAGCCTCCCACAGTCTGAGTACTGTACACCAGACCTACATTCAATCCTATAATCATTAGTAATCACAAGTACTCAAACAATTATGAACATAGAGAGCAATTGCACCATTATGAGAGAAAAATCATGAAATTGCTTGATTGATTTTGGTGAGATATCATCACCTATATATACATGATCCATCACGGTTTTGGGCAGGTATGAGTAGCCCTAAACCTATCCCTAATGCTAATTTTGGTGGATCTTTCATCCCTACCAATTTAGGGTTGGAATCTTGGAGATCCCTCAACAATGCAAAAATTACCAAAAATAGCTCCTATTTTTTCTCTCTTGTATCTAAGCATAATTTGGACTCATTCCAAAGGTTCTAACACTTAGGTCTACTTGAGAACATCCTTATGAATGGAATCCTATGCTATTTGGCACGTGTGACAAGCCACATCATGACCATCTAACTATTTACAAGTCATATGACCAAAACTAGTCAAGCTAGAATTGTGAATTTCTAACACTCCTCACTATCTAGCTTGGTTCAATCATTGATTTACTAATCACTCCAAGTGATGATCTGAACTTCATAAAAGGTGTCTTTTGAAGTGGTTTAGTAAGTAGATCAGCTACACATTCATTTCTTGGAACATGCTCCAAAGCAATCTCCTTGGCTTGCACCATTTCTCTCACAAATTGATGGCATATCTCAATATGCTTAGATCTTGCATGGAAGATTGGGTTAGATGCAAGGTGTTGGGCTGATATATTGTCATTGTAGATGATTGGTACCTCCTCTGAATCCATGATCTTTATCTCCACCAATAATCTCTTGATCCAAAGTACCTCTTTTGTAGTGGTTGTCAAAGCTTTGTACTCGGCCTCGGTTGAAGGTAGAGATATAGTTTCTTGCTTTTTTGAAAGCCATGAAAACACACCTTCTCATATGAAAGTTGAATAGGCACTTGTTGCTTTTCTATCCCTCTTGTCCCCTGCAAAATCTGAATCACTAAATGCATGAAGGTTAATCACATCTCCTCTATATAGAATCCCAAAATCCAATGTACCCGAGATGTATCTTAGAATCCTCTTAGCCTTTTTCCAATGGATATTCAATGGCTTTTGCATGGATTGGCTCAACTTACATACACTAAAGCTAAGATATGGTCTATTTATAGTGATCCACATTAAGGAGCCTATAAGTTGCCTAAACAAAGTGATGTCCATGAAGGATCTTTCATCATCTTCATTTGGCACTTTTACATCTTGTTCCATTGGTGTGTCAACACTTTTGCATACTTCCATCTTAAACTTCTTCAAAAGACTCTGAGCATAGTTTACTTGACTTATAAAGATAAAATCAGACCCTCTAAGTACTTCTATGCCTAAGATGAAGTGAAGACACCCTAGATCTACCATCTTGAACTCTAAGGATAGATCTATCTTGATTTTTTCAATACCATCAACACTATTTTCACTAATGATGATGTCATCTACATAAATGAGTAAAAGTACAATACCAACATCATCAAACTTAATGTAAAGAGTGGGATCATATTCACTTTGAACAAAAAAAAGTGAAATAAGATAGCAATGTAGTCTTGAATTCCAAGATCTCGAGGCTTGCTTCAAGCCATAGATGCTTCTTTGGAGATGGCATACTTTGTTCTCCATTCCATGCTTGATGAACCCTTGTGGCTGCTCCATATAGATATCCTCTTCCAAAAAACCATTCAAGAAAGCATTAGAGACATTCATTTGACATAGGATCCATCCAAAATGTGATGCAAGTGCAATGATTAGCCTTATTGTGACCATCTTGGCCACGGGTGCAAAAGTTTTCTCATAGTCTATCCCTCTCTCTTGAGCATAACCTTTTGCAACTAATCTTGCTTTATGTTTGTTAACACTCCCGTTTGCATTCAACTTAAGATTGAAGACCCACTTGCATCCTATTACATTTCTTTGAGGTCTCTCAACAAGCAACCAAGTTTCATTCTCAATCAAGGCATCATACTCATCCAACATAGCTTTATACCATTTTTTGGAGTTCAATGCATCTTCAACATTAGATGGTTCTTCAAAACTAGATAAAGCATAAGAAGTGGATGAGATACCCTCAACTTGCTGTCCTTTGCCTTGACATGTGAGCCTTGATGGCTCCACTTTTGCCCTTGAAGATCTCCTTGGTGTGATAGGTGGGTTTGGTGCTTGCTCCTCCATGAGCTCCTCCTCAAAACCAAGATCTTGCTCCTTGGCCATCTTCTTCTTGATTGTTAAAGCACTTGAGCCTTCTTCAAGAATATGCATATGATGTTCATCAAAGATAACATCTCTTGAAACAACGAATTTGTTCAAGGATGGGAGATAGACTTTGTAGCCCTTGATTGAGCTTGCATATCCAAGCATGATCCCTCTTGTGGAAAATGGATCCTCCTTGGTTCTTGTTTCCAATGGCACATGCACATAAAATATACACCCAAAAACTTTCAAGTGATTAAGATTGGGTTTCTTTCCATACAATATCTCATAAGGAGTTTTGCCTTCAATTGCTTTGCAAGACACCCTATTCATCAAGTAGTTTGCACATACAAGAGACTCACCCCAAAAGGATTTGGGCAAACAAGCATCTAATCTTAAAGCCTTAGAACATTCACATAATGTTCTATTCCTTCTTTTAGCAACTCCATTTTATTGAGGAGTGTAAGGACAAGAAGTCTCTTTCTTGATCCCTTCCTCCTCACAAAAGGCCTTGAACTCATTGGAGATGAATTCTCCACCATTGTCACTTCTAAGAATCTTGATGCTTTTCCACAAACAACTTGAACTTTACAAAAGTATCAAATACTTGAGACTTGAAGGAAAGTAAGAACACCCAACAATATCTTGAGTAGTCATCAATGAAGGTTAAAAACATGGATGAACCTCCATTAGATTTGGTGCTAGCAATGTGCACATCCGAGTGTATGAGTTCAAGAGGATGAGATGACTTTGTGATGGAGTTAGGAAACACCCTCTTATGTGCCTTGGATAAGGCACAAGCTTCACAAACCTTGTCTTCCTTCCCAATAGACCTTGGTAGGCCTAAATCATACTCCTCCTTGATCATAGCCTCCATGAAACCCGAGTTGACATGTCCAAGTCTTTTGTGCCATAAAGTAAAGGTAGATATCTTGCTCTTCTCGGCCAACATGACAACATTAGTATCCACAAATGCATCCAACTTATAAAGTTTGCCAAGTCTAGTGCCCTTAGCCACTATCTTACCCTTCTTCTTGATGAAACATTCATTTGAAGCAAAGTCAACATTGAAACCATTGTCTACCATTTGGCCAACACTTAGTAGATTCTTTGTTACTGTAGGAATGTACAAAACACCTTCTATGTTGATCTTTTTGGAAGATCCTAAGCAAAGGAGAATGCTACCAACTCCTTCAATCTTACAAGCTTCATCATTTGCTGTATAGATAGACTTTATAGGTCCATCATAAGATAAGAGAGAAGAGAAAAACTCTCTTTTACTAGTCATGTGTGAACTAGCACCCGAGTCAATCCACCAAGGATCTTCTCCTTTGAAGCTTGTTGAAAAAAATATGGACATCATGAGAGAGTCCTCATGTGAACTCTCCTCCTCCTCCTCTTTGCTCATGTTGGCTTGGCTTTGATCTTGCTTCCTCTTGAGGCATTCTGAGGCATAATGCCCCATCTTGCTACAATAGTAGCACTTCACCTTTGATTTGTCCTTCTTGACTTTGGTGGTTGATGGAGATGCCTTTGAGGGTCCTTCTTGATCCTCAAGCTTTGTAGACTTCTTGAATGTTGATCCTTTGCCTTTGGACTTGCCTTTGCCTTTGGTGAAGAGAGCTTGGTCATCTCCACCTTGGATGGAAAGCCTATCCATCCTCTTTTGCATTTGGCTCCTTCTTGATTCCTCGGCCATGAGTGTGCCTTGGAGTTCTTCAAGTATGGGAAGCTTACCCATAATTGCATATCCCTGAACTAAATTGTCAAATTCAAAGCTTAAGAACAAGCTCTTCATCCTTGATAGGATCACCTATGAAGGCTAGCTCTTTGTTCGATTCCTTTACTCTTAGGAAAAAGGTATGTGCACTCTCTCCTTTCTTTTGATAGCTTCTATAGATTTGATTCTTCAAAGCTAACATTCTAGTTTGGTTCTTGGATTCATAGAACTTTTGCAAAGTCTTCCAAGCATCTTGAGCCGAAGTGCAATCTCCTACCTCTCTTAAGAGTTCATTTGCAACATTCATTTTTATGCAATGTAGTGCAACATTGCACCTCTTGATGTATTTGGCTTTTTCTTGAGGATGAATAGGTTCACCCTCCTTATCATTTACAATTTCCATCAGATCTTGCATGATCATGATGGATTCCATTCTAACTTTCCATATGGAATAGTTAGTTTTGTTGAGCCTTTCATTAGTATCCAAAAGATATGCATTTATAGATGCCATCTAGTCTCCTAATCAAGGACTTGACACAAATGAAGGTTACTTCTATTGATTTGATTGAAGATATACCTTATCCCACTTCCTAGGGACCTGAAAAAAATAGTAATAGACTTCCTATAAAGATCTAAGAATGATCTCTAACAAAATCAAATCATAAAATACTAGAAACAATGCACTTGCTTGATTGAAGTAGACAATACTAGTAGAATTGCCCCTCTTTCTATAAAGAACATTAAAGATTCCAAATGATCTGATCAAGAGTGAATTTCAGCAACCTAATATACTTCCAAAATAACTTGTAAAAGATCTAAATGGAACTTAATGAGGATGCAACACAATCTACTATCCAATCACAAGCAAAAAATGATCAAAATTGATGAAAAACTGATCTAATTTGGTGCATAAGTCAAACAATGGTTGGACTGAACCTAAATCACTTTAGAAGGTGTCCACTACACCTTAGAACAGCCTTGAAGAGTCCCCAAAACTCTGATCTTCCCTCTCCTTGAATGCTAGAAAGCCTCCTCTATGAAATCACCTCCAAAACTCGCTTATAAATCAATGCTTGGAGCAAGCAAAACTTGCTATCTTGGTAATGTGAATTGAATTCAACTTTGCCTCTGGTTTTAGACACCTAAACACCTGCAAATGAAGTCAAACAACACCAATCTCCAATGTATTTGACTTACTTTGAGTTCTAGAATCAATGCTAGATGCTAAGATCCAATCTACACAAGATTTAGATAAAAAATTGTGATCAAATTGAATGAAAACCAAGGATTTAGCTCATTTCAGCTTTTAGGCTCTAATACCATGTAAAAAATATAGCAAATAAGGATCCTAAAACACTTGAAATGATGAGGTAAACAATAGATTATGATTTCATAAGATTAGCACAAGTTGGACCATCAAAATCCATCAAAAATCTATGCTTGAACCTCACTAAATGGCCCAAATCCTTGAAAAAGTTTTGACACATGTGAAAGTACGGCCTCCCACAGTCTGAGTACTGTACACCAAACCTACATTCAATCCTATAATCATTAGTAATCACAAGTACTCAAACAATTATGAACATAGAGAGCAATTGCACCATTATGAGAGAAAAATCATGAAATTGCTTGATTGATTTTGGTGAGATATCATCACCTATATATACATGATCCATCACGGTTTTGGGCAGGTATGAGTAGACCTAAACCTATCCCTAATGCTAATTTTGGTGGATCTTTCATCCCTACCAAGTTAGGGTTGGAATCTTGGAGATCCCTCAACAATGCAAAAATTACCAAAAATAGCTCCTATTTTTTCTCTCTTGTATCTAAGCATAATTTGAACTCATTCCGAAGGTTCTAACACTTAGTTCTACTTGAGAACATTCTTATGAATGGAATCCTATGCTATTTGGCACGTGTGACAAGCCACATCATGACCATCTAACTATTTACAAGTCATATGACCAAAACTAGTCAAGCTAGAACTGTGAATTTTTAACAGATTCTTTGGCAAGCCAATAGCCTTGGCTTCTTTGATCATAGAAAGCATGGATTTGTAGTTGGGATATCCCAACCTCCTATGCCCTAAATCCTCCTTGGAAAGCTTTGTCACATAAGCAATATCACAACTCTCTCTTGGATCAAGCTTGTATATGCCTCCAAATCTTGATCCATGTGCAAGGATCTCATCAATTCTCTTGATAATAAAAGTATCAATATTGAATTTCACATCAAGGCCACCATCAATAAGTTGGCCAACACTTATGAGGTCCTTTGTAAGATTAGGCACAAAAAGAACCTTGTTGAGAGAAAGAATTTTAGAAGATGAGGTCTTCAAGGGAATACTCCCTATGCCTTCAATATTGTATTCTTGGTCATTTGTTGTATAGATAGTCTTCTTAGCTCCTCCATAAGGCATAATAGATGTGAAGGACTGCTTGGAGCTACGCATATGTGAAGATGCTCCACCATCAATGTACCGTAATCCATCCTTCCTGAAAGGTATAGATGAAAAACTAGAGACCATAAGAGATCTTCCTCCATCACTTGCAATAGAGTCTTCTTTCTCATTTGATATGTTGGCTTGCTTGAATTGATTCTTCTTCTTGAAGCAATTTGTAGCATAGTAATTCTTCTTGCTAAAAAGGGAACATTTGATATTCTTCTTCTTCTTTGAGATAGAAACATGAGAGGAATCCTCCTCCTCTCCATCTGGTCTTTATTTTTGCTTTGTCCTTGGAGAAGTGTTGGTGTTGCTTCTTGCTCCTCCCTTGGTGCTTGGCAAAAAGAGCTTTGCCATTACCGTTATGATTGAGTTATAATTTCTTCATTATTAATAGCTTGTTGTCATGCCTTGATTCTTCAGCTATTAGAACTCCTTGCAAAGCCTCACAACATACTTGTCATGATCCGTAACTATAGGAAGCTCCACCTGTTAGTACATGTCTATCGCAGCTACTATGACCGAGGGGGTCCCAATTGCCCACTCCCTCTACGGCCAAAAGTGAGACCAGAGGTGAATGGATTGATGACCCTTAACATCAATGGTATAACTAGTAGGCAGACAGACGTGACGCTACTTCTCAGGAGGGATCACATAGCTTGCCCTGTACAACGGGAGACACGAGCCTACATTGGGAGTTGGCCATTGAACTTTCATGAATACTTTGTGTTTCAACACCTCGCCCACAAGGGTGATACCGGTGAGCAAGGAGTTGCACTAGCAGTTCATCAGAGTTTAGAGGCCTTCCCGATTGGGGTGGAGCACCCGAATTGGATCCTTGTGCAGGCCTCTAGCATGAGACTGGGCACTAAGTCATGGATTTTGGGTGGGGTATATGTACCTCAAAAGCAGCTGGGCTTTGCTAGACGGAATATGCTTTGTCAGTTTACCAAAACTCTCAAGTCTGTTGTTAATGGTGGCCACCCGATTGCCATCATGGGAGGCTGGAACATGTCTCTAAAGGCAATCATGCTATGAGTGAATAAATTTAATGGCCTTCTGTCTGTATTCCAAGTGGCGGGCTCACCCTCTTCGCTACACACCAATGATGGATGAACGGTGATAGATAACATCATGGTTAGTTCATCTACCCGTAACCTCCTTTCACGCCCTAAAGTGGACCGAAACTGTTACCTGAGTGACCATTGGTCGGTAGTCTCATGAGTGCATTCCAGTCATTCTTTTCCATCTCTGACCCGACCGCAACCAGCGTCCCCATGTTTTAACCGCACTTGGATTAAACTTGTGCAAGACCAAGTATTGCATCACCCAGGATGGGTGAGGTAGACAAAGTGATTTCCAAGTATACCTCTGGACTGCTCGTGGATAAACTTTGTAGCATGTTCCAAGAGACCTCCTTGAGAGTAGCCAAGGACCTGGGAATCCTAACCCCGCCGCTCCCTAAACAGACGGTGGGTTTGGCCTCAAATGCCATCCAGCATGCTCTGAAGCGTCGCTCTTTGGCCTGGACTCAACTACGCTTACATGCAACTTTGAGAGCTGGAACAAATGGCAATAAGAAGTGGACAGGGTGAAGCTGCTCCTTCACATCGCCTCGGTCAAGAACTTCGACAATATTATTGAAAGGGGTAAAATGCTTGCGAGGTCCAGGGATTATAAGCAATTTTGGAGGTGGCGAGGTAACCTAATGGGGTGGAAGCACGGTAACGAGAGTTGCCAACCTTTGAAGGATAAAGCAAGACAACTCCAAGCCTACCTTGAGCGTATCTTAAGGATCTGGCATGAACATTACTCCTCCCTCTTGCGAAATTCTACTGGGCATAGTTAGGACCTGTAGGGTCGAAGATCTTGCGTAGTATAGCCCTCTCACCTGTCAACAAGGGTTAGATCACTGGATAGGTACCTAACTATGCATAGATGCTATTTTTAGTTAGTTTTCTACTTTCTCCCTTAGCTCTACTCACCACTAACACTACTCTCCCTTAACTCTACTCCTATACACTAACATTCATCATGATTATAGGTGAAAGGAAGGGGATGATTAGAAAAGATGGAAGGAAAAGAAGATAAACAGGTTGAAAAACCAATCCTTAGCCACTCACTGCCAATAAGGACATGGGGAACAACATCAGCTTCTCCGTAGGTGTCCGTTCACCGTAGATTTCACAAGCTTGCTCAAAGGTCTGAAGGAATCGGATGGGATCTGATGATCCGTCATATTTTGATATTTCTATTCGTGGTGCTCTCCGGACTGCTTGCAAGGGAGCGACAGGTACGGGTTGGCCCATTGGATCCATTGGTGCTGGTTTCGGTTCTGTCTCTTGTTGCACAGCTGCTAATCTGGGAAGGTGTGGTGCTTGATTTGTTATCCTTCGTGCTATTGATCGTCCCGATCTCAGATTCATCCGATGGTGGGTTCCAAAGTAATTGGATCTTGCTTATACAGTAGGATGCAGTCTGGATCTCTAAGGATCTGATCAATTTGATCGGCAGGAAGTGAATTTTAGGCCCTTTATAGTGGTTTTTTCTTGATAACTTTTTACTCCTTGCACTGATTGACTTGAGATTTTGATAGTAGCTGGATCTGATGCAGATCTTTCCATTTATCTAGTCTGCAAGGGTTCTCTTGTGCAAGGGTTGGTTGTGCGAGGGTTCTTAAGCTGTTTTTGTTGGTAAAAAACTTGATATCTTTCAAATATAAGAAAAGTAACTCTTGCAAGGCTCACAGTAGCTGGATCTGGGTCAGATCTCACTATAGAATTTTCCGCGAGAGTTAACTCTCACAAGAAGTGAAAATTTCACGGTCTGTGAGGGTTCAAAACCACGTTTTTGGCTTGATCTTCACCAGATCTTCACACTAACTCTCGCAGGTTTCATTAATGTAAATTGACATTCTGAATTGATTGAGAGGGTCTGCGAGAGTTCTTACTAGAAGGATTTGCTGGATCTTCAGTTTTTAGCGATTTTTTTGCACTTAAATCCAATTTTCTACTCACTGGAATCAAACTAACTCTCGCAAGCTCTTCTGTGTCCTGGTCTCACTGAGATGGAACTTCAAAATTCTCTGCGAGAGTTCTTGACCATTGCAACTGAAAATTTTGCTGTCTGCAAGGGTTCACTAGTACTTTCCCATCTTTTTTTCACTGGGAATTCTCGTACAGGAACTTAGACATCATATCACTGAGCTGTCGGCTTGCAAATCGGATTGGAAAATCCTTTTTGTGTTCTCCTGGCTGGGTTAAGACTGTTCCAACTGCATACTTCAATGCGTCCGTATGCACATGAAACTCAATGGACCAATTGGGTGGACGTAAGATTGGTGCTGAAGCCAATGCATCTTTAAGCTTTTGGAAAGTCTTTAGGGCTTCCTCGTTCCAATGTGGATCTGTTGTGAGTTTGTAAATTGGTCGGGCTAACTCCACAAAATCTAGAATGAAGATCCTATAATAGCTAGCATGACCCATGAATATGTAGACTTTGTAGATCGTCCCTGGTGGTGGTAGATCAACAATGATCCTGATCTTTGATAGGTCTGTGGCGATCCCGTGTCTAAATACTATATGGCCGAGAATCAAGCCATGTGTAACCCAAGATTGACATTTTTCTAGATTCAACGAGATCTAAAAATTGTGACATTTTTGTAGCCGTCTTCTCCAAATTGTTAAAGTGTTCTGAATCTGGTCCATGCACGCACAGATCGTCCAAGAAAATTTCCAAAAATTTCTACAAATACTCTTTGAATATCGCCTGCATGACACGCTGGAAAGTGCTTGGGGCATTGCAAAGTTCGTACTACATCACCTTATAGGCATAGGTTCTCCATTCTGTGGCGAATGTTGTCTTATGTTAGTCTTGGGGTGCTATCTTCACCTGGTTGTAACCGCTGAAGCCGTCTAAAAAACTGTAGGCTTCGGCGCTAGTTACTCTGTCAAGGACACTTTTCGTAAAGGATAAAAAAAAAATGATCCTTTTTGGTGACTGCATTTAGCACCTTTGGATTCACACAGATTCGCATTTTGTCATTCTTCTTAGGTATTATAACTATCGGTAATACCCATTCCGTGTGCTTGACTTCATAAATGAAATCTGCATCTAACAACTTCTGCAACTCCTATTTGATCAATTTTGTGTAGTTCGGGTTGCAGCGGTAGTAGCGACTCACCTTGGGGACTGTTCCATCCACCAAGGGTATGGTGTGGTGGAATACTGTTTGTGGAATGCCCTTCAGATCACTGTAACTCCAAGAAAAACAATCCTTGTATTACACCAACAATGATCGTAGTCTCTTAAATTGTGTGGCGTTAACTGCTCTCCCACATGCACTATCTTTTCTTCTTCACTTGGCTCGACAAGATTCATTGGCTGTGTCCACGCAGGTCCCTCAAAGACTTGTTCCATTGGTGTCTGATTTTGATCAGGTTCTTGCTGGGCTTGCGACATCATAATTACCACGTCGTCCAAGGTATAATTCTTGAAAGTCTCAAACATCTCGTGAACTAGATCTCATCGAGATTCTTCTTTCAGCATATTGATCTTAGCTCGACTGGTCATCTTTTGGTTCTCCGTCATCTGAGTAGAAGATGACGCTATATCTGAGTCCATATTGATTGACTTCAAGGAATCCAACATCTTCTTTTTGCTCTTTTTTGTCATATTGGTGGATTTTTCCTTGTTGTCTTTTATCAGAACTGGTGTGACATTTGCCTCATGGTTGCAAATATCAACATCCACTATAGCTATAGCCTCTTCGGGTAGATCACTCCATCGGATCACCTGGTTGTAGCGTTGCTTCAACTGATTCTTCTTGTTCACAGGTGCCCTTGGTGGATCGATCCTTGAAACTTTCGCCATAGTAGACTTTTGCGGCGGTTGAGCTGGTACTTTTTTGATTCTGTAATGATCTGGGTCCATGTGTTGTAGGACCTGCTCATCAGTCAGCTCAATCTCCTTACTATAAGTTTGATCATGTTGCCAAGGAAATAAATCATCGTCCATTGGGTTCTCAATAGGTTCCGTTGACAGCCATGCTACGTTTATCATATTCACCCCAAATGTGATTGGTGTGTCCATACTGTAATACTTGGGTGAAGATGTGCTGGGTTCAGGATCCGATTCATATTGAAAAAGAAGCTTCAAGCTAGAACCACATCACCAATGGGATCAGTTTCAGATGATTCCATGTCAGATGATGGAAGCTCATCCACGGCCTCACAACCACACTCATCACCCTCACATGTCATCGACTGATGGAGCAACTATCTCTACACCAGCACCTGACATGACAGTATCTCAAGTCATAGGTCGCCAGATCAAGTCACCACCCCACCCACACTGATTACTACGCCAATGCCACCAACATCACCATCGGCACAAGTTTTTTTGGGGGGGGAGGAGTGGGGATATCCAGTCCCCAGGTCACGAAAGTAGCTCGGCAACCACAAGACCAACAACCACAGGCCCAACAAGTCCACACATTGGACACATCACAATATTTTGATGCTGCAAACCTGATGGAAATAATCGACGACGAGCCAGAGAAGGAGAAGCAACCAGGAAGAAGTCTGACCCCTCCACTAACCACCACCACCACCACAACAGTTACTAACATCATCCCTCTACTACCTCCACCTCCACCTCCATCTTCAGCTCTAACGCCATGTTTATTTTTTGGTTTAGCCTCACCATCCCACACTCTAATTAGTACCCAACCCTCACTAACCTCGAGAAGCTCACCAAAGCAGCCAAACGCTCAATGATCGGCCTATCCGAAACGAGCTACCATATGCATTGGTTGGTTAGCCAATATCAAATGCTAGAGAGCAAGGTCCAGCATCAAGACCAGGAAATTACACATCATCAGAGGTTGGCCAAAGAATAAGAAAGAGAGACAGTGGAAATCAAATTTGTGATGGCCGGACAGAAGACCACTCTGGAAGAGGTTCAATAGCAACTGAAGCACTAGATGGTCCAAATCGACCAAGTACAAGATGGTTCATCGAGTGCAATGACAGTTGACGCTCCTCTAGTCAAGCCCAAGGATATTTAATTCCAGGCCCCACAGGCCCTAGCCATCTGGATGGAAAAATATGTAAGGCTAATCCAAGAACGAGACGCCGAAAAGAAAAATTTTCAAAACATTGTGGCCAAGCAAGAGAGGATCATCTTGGAGTCCCAGAAGCAGCTGGAAGATACCACAAAGACCCTACAACAAGTCTTGGACAAGGTGAACCAACTATGGGACACGACATGCAAGGCCCAAGCAGGCGCTCAATCAACGAAGCCACGGGACGATGATGGGAATGATGGAGCAGGAAATCAGGAAACTAATTTAATAATATGAGAAATATAGTACATATAATTATTGCCTTTTGTGGATCAAAAAAATTATCTTGCATGGAGAGCAACTTGAAAAATGATTTTTTTTATTAAAAATGGTGTACCATCCACAACTATAGCCATATATTTGTTGGGAAGACTAAACATTTAAAAAAATAAATACTTAATGCATGGGATAAAAAAAATACATATATTTCGAGATTAAATCTAAAAATGCAATAAAATTACATGTTTTATTACCTTTGCGTCAATCATTTCAATATGCTTGGATACTATTGCATTCTTTATGGTGATTCATCCCAACGCTGACTCCAACACACTCACAATATGTAGGTGTGTGTGTTGAATGGAGTTCATCTTATTGCATAGTGGAGCACACCGTCCATTTTCATTTGTGTAGAGGCACACATCTGGGAATGTCCTAATGTGTGAAATTTATCTCCTAAGCTTGGCTCATGCACTACAAATCACCTATTGATTGAAATCCAAGACCAATGACAAGATCTAAGGCAAAAAGACCATTCTACATGCATTCATTCATTACCAAAAGGTGTTTCACACGTGTGGAAGACTTCATGAAATAAACTAAGTCCCAACAAGCTCCTCTCCTTGGGTAGAGAGAGAAAATACCACTTTTTATCTAGAGAGAGAAGACAATACAAGCAAAATTGGCAAATCTCCAAATTGACTCAAAAATTCATAGATCTCTCATACATTAATGAAGGGAATGAAAGTACATATAGAAACTCATGGAGATCCAAGCTTAATTCCTATTGGACCCCTTAAACATAGCCTCTCTAATCCTATTGGTTGTGTGATGCAACATCCCTCACTTTTGATTGGACCCTTCCAACACATCTCTCCCTTATGATTGGACCCTTTCACTTTTGCCACCACATAGGGTGCATCACTCATCAAACCTAAATTTGACATGTGTAAGCAACCTAACTAGCTTGAGTTACTTCATAGTTGAATTTTGGCCTAATCATGACAAAACATGTGTACTTGAATATATGACCTCTAAAGCCAAAATTGGCCCTATCACCTAGTGACACCAAGATGCTTGACTAGCAATCTTTGTGGTACCTTTAAAGTCAACATTATAAACTATTTCTAACTATTTTACACATGTTGGTGATTTCTCTTTACGGTGGGAGTGATTCGCAAAAACCAGTGCATTACCGTTTGCAGGAAATGACCCAAGCATTGATGAGAATTGTGCGTTGCTCCGATATGATTGATGAGAATGGTGAGAAGAAAATTCACGAAACATTCGCGACTCTCTTTCAAGATTCGGATGGAGTTCAGATGCGTTCACTGGGCACTGCCAGCTAAAACACTCCTACAATCCTCCAGAGGGTAGTCAGTTACTACTGATCTACGTTCATAAAATTAATACAGCATTCGACTTAATTTCAACCAAGGTGCGGAATTCAAAGGGAACAAGAAAACTCAGACATATGAAATTAAACATCATAAGCATTCAATATCCAAGATCAGACACAACTAGAAAATAATATATATTTATTTTCTCTGATTTCTTCAGGGCACTACATGCGAATCCACGCAGTGCGTTGGCGTGAGAGAAGTACGGTTCTCTCACGAGTAGTAGTCTCGCTTCACTAGCGGACAATTGGATCTTCTGATCCTAGACAGAATTATCTTCTCGCACGCAAGTGGAGCTTCTGTCTGTGTTCATCTTGATTGCTTACTAGCATCAGACTTCTTGAGTGTCTCATCTCTTGGTTACTCTATGTGTATCCTGTTCTGATATATGTCAAGTATTATCCAGTAAGTACGGTCTCTCTATGTAAACCTAAGATTAGAGTGATTATACATCTACAACTAATCATAGAATTACAAGAGTGACAGATTAGCCACAACCTAGGAAGTATCTGCTGGCATCATGTCATCAGGTCAGATCTCTGTACTTCTGGGTACTTGCGTGATCTCTGGTGGTACTCCTTGGAGCGCAAGGACAGAACGAGTTTCGTTTCCCTCGTTGATTTCATTTACCTCGTCTGTCTTTCTCTCTTGCTGGTCCACAAAGGAATCTCATTCGTTGACTTTCGTGTTCGCAAAACTCTTCGTGTTTTGTGTCTCCAGATGTTTGAGTTCGCAAACATCTTCGTCAGGTGAAGGGCTGAAAGCTAGCAAGGCTTTGTAAAAGCTCTCTCTCAAAGCATGGTAGCTTTATGATCTCGAGACTGCTCCTTTGCCTCTCAAAGAGCCCTTTGTCCAGAGCTTTAGTGAAGATGTCGGCAACCATGTCTTTCATTCCTATGAAGGTTGTCTGCATCATCTTTCTTTCAATCAGATCCCTGATCAAGTGATACTTGATCGCAATGTGCTTTGTTCTTGAGTGGAACACATGATCTTTTGTCAGGTGTATCGAAGAGGTGTTGTTCATCTGCAAGACCAATGGCTCATTTCTTGTTTCGCCCAATTTATCCAGGAACCTGTCTTAGCCAAATTATTTCATTGGCCATCTTCGTTGTTGCTACGTATTCTCATCGCCAGATGATTGGGCTATTATGGTCTGTTTCTTGTTGACCCAGAGAACTGCTGCTCCTGATGCGATGGTGCATCCTCTTGAGACGCTTTTACAGTCGTCCCTGAGAGATGCCCAGCTAGCAGCTGTAGGAAAGTATCCTGAGACCTGCACCATGACAATAACACAAGCATAGTCCCTCATTAATTGAAGATATTGCAAAATTCCTTTTGCAATCTTCCATGTGTCGAGTCCTGGATTCGTGCAGAA